>PTEX01000317.1:597707-674961 GCA_003342815.1 Eudromia elegans
AGTGTTTAGCATGCTCTAGAGATCTCTTCACAGAAGTTGGTAATTTTCATGGGCATGCGCTTGCCTTAGCCCAAATGCCTCTTCTTAGGTGTTTGGGAGTAAAAAAGGTGTGTGTTCTCTCCTTTTTATACTTTACTAGTTCCTATCTCTAACACTGKGAAGAGTTTTATATAGCCACAACGAACTTTATATGTCCTAGTCACATTAAGCCTACATACTCTGCTTCTCAGTTTCCTAATGGACAAGCTGTAGGCTGCATATATGCCTGTGTTAATGCTTTATCACCTCTAAATCAAGGCAGAAGYCTATTCCAGATAGAAATACCACCTTGCTCATGTCAAAAGACTTAATGTGCAAGAATATCTAAAMCCATATAACTGGAAACTATTAAGCATTTCTTTACACAGGCTGTTTCCAGCCTCAGCGGTGTATAACATTAAGATTTTAAAGTAGAGCAGTTTCTCAGTTTTCGAGGCACTGAGTATTAGTGCCTCAATATTAATAATAATTGATGAATCTATTGAAAATTAGTGACTTTAGACTTTAGACTTTTTTTTTTCCTCCAAACTGCTTATATTCATGATAGAGGAAAGGAAAAAAAACCATCCTCCTCTATAGGAACTGAAACAAAAATCACAAATCTCAGACAAGGTATTACATTGTGGTTGTCTCAGAAGTGAGATTCAGTTTCTGCTTCCAAAAATAAAACAAACAAAACCACAAGGAAAWAAATTACTCAAGGGTGATCCTATATAAAAGAACTTTTAATCTTCTGCTAACCAATTTATTCCAGAAATCAAGGAAGTGGCACCAAAGAATTTATGAGAATCTTGGGCRTTTTGAATCACAGATTACATCCAGATCATCCAGTTGAGACATCCCTGGTGAGTTTGTCCAGACCAGTTTGAAGCCACTGATGTACTCTAAAACATCTTGGGCCAAATCTCATCGTTTATTTATGTTCCTTATGAAAAGGAAATAGTAGATTTAGCTTTGAACTTGCAACTGAATTGTTTCATCAGGTGCCATTTACTCATGCCCTGCTAACATTTTTTTTTTTTCTATTCTCCATACCTCCTAATTTGGATAGACTTCTCCCATAACTGTAGATTAATTGTTTTTTCCCAGCTCCAGAAGGTAAGATTGCTTGATGTCTGCTCCTATGGCAAGCTTTGGTCTTGGAAGGAAAACAGATCAGGCTGGTGGTGGCAGATGGTTCTTTCATTTTTAGCCAGGTGTGACACAAAAGGTTTTGTTCCACTTTTTTCACATAACTGCCATGGACATGGTCCAAAAGTTGCTCGCCTGAAAAAGCAGAGCATGAAACTGCTTATTCTGTCTTCCTTAGGAAAATATGACTCTCCGTGATTAATATTGCAAAAATTAACTAAGTCTCTTTGCAGTTGCTTGTACCTGTCTTAGAGACACACATGGAAACGTGGGATGCTGTGTCATCTGACTTTGATTGAATTGGCTCTGTTTTAAACATCATCTCTTTTTTCCCACTTTTTTTGTGAAGACTACACTGCTTTGTAGCACTTCCTTATAGCATCTGATAGAAAAGTACTGACTGCAGATCATGGGTGTTATGTGACAGCAGTAGCAGTGGTCACTTTCTTATGCAGCAGTTAGCTAAAAAAATCCTATTTTACTTGATTTTACCCTTTCTCTTAAAATAAATCTTAATTAGAAAATATTTTCCCCAAATTAAATGTTTTTTAATTGGAAACTTCTACTGGGACAACAGCCTTTGACACACTTGATGATGTGATTAAAATAAGTGATCACACTACAGCAACAGTATTTCTGTATTTTGTAGGGGGTTTCACACAGGCACATCACAGGGCATAGGAAAGGAATTAATAAGGAATTCAAAACTATTGATTTGAGGACTTGCAGAGATAATATATATATTTAATATGCATCATATTGTATATTATATTACTCATAGTAATTACATATGTATAATTATTTGATTAAAAGAGCAGATCTACTGAGTTTCTGATTTAACCCTTCCTTCTGAACGTTTTTGAGGAAATGCTAATGAAAGCTTTAGCCAGAAAAGTAAGACCAGACAACTGGATTAATCTGAGCTTGTGATTAACTTTCCTCTTCAATCACTACAACACATGTACAAGTTTTTACCACTCTTCTTTAGAGGAAGCGGTTAATCTCGGTATCTTTGTTTATGATACTGTTGAAGAATACTTTTGCCTTTTGACTGCCTGATGTTACCTTCCTCTTTCTCTCAAGGACTATTGAAGGGGCAGTTCTAATCAGGGATTCCCGAAGGGATATGCATGAGTATCTCCTATTGTATTTTTGTAAGACAAGATACTGTTTAATTTAAGGACAGGTGTCCTGTCCAAAAGTGATATATTCAGTCAGTTTAATTGAAATCAGGTAGCATACCAAAAGAAGAGAACCATAGCAGCTGAAAGTTTAAGCATTGCATCAGATGTTCAGCTGAGGATAAACTATTGATTGTGGAGCAGAAGTCAGAAATAAAGTTTTATTGTGTGCCCTCCAGTGATTTTGGTGTTCATAATGAAATCTGGAAAGCAGGCACTTATTTAGCTCTGTACAWTACTGCAGCATGTGCAACAATAAAATAAAGAAGTCAAGAAGTGTCATTAGTCTCTTTGTTGATTACTGAGGTTCTTTAGCTGTGGGAAATATTGGGGAAAATTTATGATTCCAACCTTTAGTTTAGAATTAATTTAATTGTAAGGCTTTGGGATTAGGAAYGGCTGTCTGCTTGACAAACACTAACAAGCCTTTATGGAAACCACTTAATAAGTCTGCCTGCATCAGGGAACTTTTACACAATAAGAATTAGGCAGTAAGATTAATAATCTACTTGAAAAGAGGGGTGTAGCTGACACTAAATAAGAACAACTGTTGAAGTGCGTAGTTCAAGGCATGTAAGGAAGCTGTTCCAAGGAAATTTAAATTGCAGTCTTTTTTTTTTTTTTCCTGTTTGGTAACAGAGTTACACCATGTCTTTGCAAGTTCTTCTTCTCACTTGTTGTAACATCTTTCATTTAGCAGAATAATTCCAGGAGCTCTGGTGGTGCCTTGCTCCTTTTAGACACCAGCTCAATATGATAGTCRAGTCTGATGAGAACGGTATTCCTGTTCTGTAAATGAATTATACTAGCTCCATCCTTCAGGTTCTCTTTGGYCTGAGAGTATTCCTTTTGCAGTCACTCCTCTCCTTTTGGATCTGTTAAAGAGTGGGAGCTGTAGCTTTACGAACAAGTTGGTTCATATCAGCTTTTGGGGTGTCATCTCTTCTTTACATTACTTTAAAAGCTGTATTTACAACGCCTTTCTCTCTTCAGAGGAGTGGTGCTTCACTTCTTTGTCTTCCCTTCTAGGAGATCTGTGAAACTTTTCCATTTCTGACCCCTCAGTGTTTCGAGTGGAAAAAATTCTGCTGGAAAACAGCTAGACATATTTATCTATAAGCCCTGAGATACCTTCACATGCTTTACTTCACACCTAAGAATAGTGAAAAGAATATCACTCAAGTTATTTCTGGTTGGAAAATTGAACATCTGCCCTGCCTTTCCAAGCCAGGAAGAGCAGATAGATAGGCCAATGTGATTAGRAAATGCCTATCCAATGAATCACCTTGTAGTCTAGCTATCAGCTATCTCYAGCACCACATCAGGAATGCTAGTTTAAAAGGTATTCGTCTCATAATAAAGAGATCAGATTTCTGAATGTTTCTGCACCATTTGAGATTACCCATGTTCTTAGTGTTGTGAAGATATGTGCTTGGGGTGAGCTGCCAGTGCATGCTCYGAAGTGTCGCAACATAGGTATATTTTTAAACAACTCCATATCCTTAAAGGATGGTGCTGAAATGGAATATGATACATAGCTTGGCAAAATGATGGTCAAATTTGTTTAACATTTTTTATAACAATAATTTTGGCATGTAATTTTATGTGACTCTTATTCATTAGGGGCTGAGTCTCTGCATTCAACATCAAAGAAGCCTGAAGGCATCACAAAGAATTAGTCTAATTGGCATCATGCATGAAGACTGCTAAGGTAAAGGCTGGATTTTTGGCACAAATAATGATCTTATTGCCATAGTTTGATTCTCCTTCCCCTTACAAGTTGAATCACCTTCAGAATATTTTCATAAGCCTGAAAGTCTCACCTGGGTGCAAATAGCTGAACAGCTGAATTAAAAGCCAGYTCTGCCTAGTTAAGCCTTATCCTGCTTCATTTCTATAGGAAGCCTTCATCATCCCAGGTATTTCCCAAAGGACTGTCTGAGGAATTGCTGCATGGAGGCCTGGGGCATGCTGAGCCCCACTGAGGACTSTAGGACAAAGCAGCATTTTCTTATGTGCTTCCCTCCCTAGGCAAGGGGCAGGTAGGATGCTTGGATACCTGTGCAGATCAGGAGCTTAGATTRCACAAGCATGGATGGCTGTGCAGAGACTCCTTTAAGAGTAGGGTGACTTCAGGAGACATGTCTTAGCACGGCTAAAATGTCTCTTCTTTTGTCTGCACGATGAGAGCTATGATTTGTAGTTGCCTCTGAAGCATGCACAAATGGAGCCATCCTTCCCTCTCTGTCAGGCAGCTGTGCTCTACCTGAACTGTGCATGTATATAATAGCATAGGCTGCTGTGAAGTGCCAGAGGAAGGGCTTTCATCACTTGGGAAATCTGCCTTTGACTGAAGAGCCTCAGCTCTTGTTCTGTGAAGCAGAGAAACRGTGWATCTGCAAATGAAAGAAAARAAAGGTTAAAGAGAATGTGGTTGCCATCTGATACGGCACTTCTATTKTAAGTCCTATTTATCTCTTTCTAATTTGTACTCTTTATTTCTCTGCATCTTGATATTAGCTGACAATTATAATTTCCTTTTCTACTAGTACAATACTGGCCTCTCTTGCTTCAAATCACATTGCAAACACAGAGGTCCAGSCTAGTCAGGGGTCCAACAGGTGTTAAAAGGAATTGGCAATTCTCAAGTTTCCTGCTTCCATGACCTGCCAGAGCCTCTTGTCTGAGTAGGCAGAGCTGGCCAGGTGCCTGAGAGCAATGAGCTATTCCTTCCTGCCATTGGTGTGCTCTCCGTGTCAGGAAAAGCTAAAGAAGATGCCTGAAAGCAAGAAAGAGGGCTTAGCCTCTAAGCACATAAGCAGCAATGAGGCAGAGGATTGACAATTTGTCAGCATCCGTGTGGTGGCCTTGGCAAGCCCTACACTCCAAAGATGACCTTTCTCTGTTGTGCCTATGAAAAAAATGAAGATATCATGAGTTGTGCCTAGAAGTCACACTGACAGTCATGCTTGTGCGTGTTTTTTTCTTACTTTCTCATCTATCTTCATTAATTCCTGTGTTTTCCATACAAATGAGTAGACTAAGAAAATGCAGAGTAAAACACTCGGGAGGCAAGCAGAGACCGTTCTGTCTGAAGACTGTGTTTTATCACAAGTCTCTTGCAGGGCTGGTTCTCCTCTCAAACTGTGCAGGTCGCTTGGGCTCTGTATGTTAACTCCAACCTCCTGCCTTCTGATCTACGCTTGCAAATGCACAGAGGTTGTAAGTGTTCTTCAGGGCTGAGTCTTCAAGACTGGAGCTTCTCTGGCCCTGAACTTGGTACAATTAGCAGATGGGCAAAGCTTCTTCTATCAAAACCATCTTCTTGCACCTTCCACAGTTACATTTACGAGGATCCAGAACCATATTGACAGCTTCAGAAGACAATCATCTAAGTCTTTAAATTGAGCTCAAGAAGACCAAAAGTTACAAAAGAATGAAGTAAAAAATCCAGAAAGGGGGAAAAAAAGTCAGATTGGTTCTGAGGGAAGCCTTGTAGCAAACAGRTAGTTTCAGTGGAAACAGGCTTTGCCAATTCAATTTACTCTTTCTTGTATAGGTTGCTGTGACCCTCTCCTTTCCTGACAGGGCYGAGCTTTCCCTCCAGATTACATCTCACATAATACTCGGAGGCCATAGCAGCTCTGCAGGGAGATGGTTTTGGGTTTTCCCTGGGAAAACCTGTCCGGTCCAGAGCCACYCCGCATGAAGGCAGAGAGGATCTGGCACAAGAATTCACATGAGGATCCTCAGTGATATTTCCAGTTGTGATCAGAGAATTGTCAGTAATTTGCAGATTGCCAATGTTGAACTTCCCATTTTTTTTTCCTGAGGAAATGCCTTTTTTTTTTTTCCCTTTCTAAGTACTTTTTTGTGTATATGTATACCCAGCTTTTGTCCACATATTTTCCAGTTATAAGACTTGTTACCCTAGAGTGTGGCAGGGATGAATTCTCTATCTGCCTAACATACTCTGTACTAACTGCATTAGCTTCTGCTCCATCACCTGTGGCTTCAGGTTTGGAACTGTCACCYCTGACAGATTTTCTAATGACCTTTAATAATTTATAAAAGTGTGTTTGTAAGAAGAAGGTGAGATGCAGAGCAAGTGTTCACTTTTAGCAGGCTGCTCAGCTGTATTACTGTGGACCAAATGAGCATTTTGCCCTTAGACTTAAACTCCGGGTCTCTTTGCCTATCTAGTGCATTGATTAAAATTACATCAGGCTGCATAACTTAGAAGGATTTAAAACCAAATTAGATGGGTGAAATACACTGATTTATATGCTATTATGTCATTCACAAGCTGTTTGGACAATGGGACAATAGTTTTTAATAGCTTGCTTTTAGAGAGCAAGCTGTGGTCTTGGATATGTTTGAAAGATGAGCCTGGCTCATCCACGAATGTAGAGTGTCTGGCGACGGTTGCATCTTCAATTTTAAGTTATAACCAAGCCACAGGAGATAAGAACTTCACAGTGAGTGAATTATGGAATATTTTTACTTGATCTTGCCCATCAAGCTAAAATAAACTCACATCCTGGAATGCCTCAGCAATGCACCTTAAATATGCTCTGTGTAATCGCTACACTCCCAGTAGTACTCGCTACACCAGCAGCTCTTGAGCATTTCTGTTGCAGCACTTGGCTCGCAGCTGTAGTGATACCAGTTTGCACCTGCCTGAAGATGTTTGATTTTTTGCTCTGACTCACAAGAATTGAGTTTCATTTACCATTTTGCTGCTTCTATTGCTTATTAGCAAGAGCTTATCAATTAGCTCAGTCAAGATCTCAACGAAAACTACTGYTTCACTTGCTAAAAATCAATATGAAAACTCAATAGGTCTTTCTAAAACCCAATAATGAAGAAAAAAATTAAAGTGTTTGCAACACAGAGGTACACAGGCTAAACAGTTGATGCAAAACACTGGGTTTTGCTAACTGTAATTGTACACCAAATTTAGCTCACATTTGCAAGCATATTGTACTTACCTTGCCATTTTGCTTTTGCTTAAAAATGCTGAGAAATAGGTGACATTTTCAAAATGAAAATATTTTGATTGTTTAGAGTCTGTGTCTTGAGGCTTATGGAAGTGAATGGGTGCCACTTTAGAGGGCTAAAATCGTACTGAAATCAAAAGAAATGTTGCATGGAGGGATGGGAAGGAAGAATTTCAGTGCAAAAAGGCTTCTCAGCTCAGTCTATAAGAACCGCTCTGTCTTCTGCCTCCCAGATGATGCTATAGGTGGCATGTGGTCCTCTGTGGACACCTGTTTCCCATGTACAAAGCAGAGTTCCTTCCTTTTCCATCTACAGTGGATATTGCCTGGGACACAGAGTATAGCTCATTTGTTCTGTGTTTATGCTAAGCCTCATGTAGCAGCCCCATAGTAAATGACAGTAAGAAATTGCTACATTTTWATATTGTATCRTAGTTTGGGCTGAAAAATTCAGAAKGAATATTTCTGATGATGAGCTTGTTCTAATATGGAAAGGAGAGGGATGARGCTTTTTTTTTTCCGGGAAAGAAGATAAAACAGGACGAGTTTTCAAAAGCCTTTTRGGTATGGCCAGCATTTCTTATTTTTTATAGCACTCTAGCAGCTGTAGGTCAGCAGCTGGGCCACAATCCTGGGAAAGGCTGAGATACTATGATAGATACTATGTGGTCACCTATGGAGTAACTATCTTGGTGTCTAGCGGGTTGCTTTAATCGTGAGATTATCTTTCCTGTGCAAAGGATTCAAAATGTAATAAGAAGGGAACATCTTGTTTTTTCTTCTCAAATTTTGAAATAGTCCAAAGCAAGAAAGCTTTTTTTTCTCTCCTTGCATAACCATTCAGCGTTTGTTAACATTAACACACATTATTAAAAATTAACACAGATTATTAACATTTAATAATGTGTGTAGAAGGGGAAAAAAAAATTAAAATCTGCTCCACTCTGATCAGATTAGAAAATACTGTCAAGGCAATTAGARGAAAATAAAGAAAGATGACGCTGCTCTCTGAGTAATGGAAAAATGATTATTAGTGTGCTAGCTGATTGTATGTTGTCCTTGATGGATGCCAGAGGAAAAATATCTATTTTCAAAATGCTGTCTGGGCCTCATTGTACATTATACTCAGCTTCTTTAGCTACTGTGAAGCTTAGAGAAAAATTAGAGGTACTCAGCACACCTCAGGGTCCTGAGCATCTTCCAGGATCTGGCACCATCTCTTTGATGAGAGCAGCTCATTCACTGGTGATAAGAACCACAGAAAGGAGTCGAAAAGATAGCAAATGAATATAAAATGTGTTGAAAAAAAAAATGTAGTAACTTGAAAAGATGGGCTTTAATCATGATTTATGAACGTGATTGCTGCCAAGTTTCCAGCACTAGTTTGTTATTTTGAAGMAAGTGTCTCCTTAGGTGTGCTTTGCGTGTCTGCATCTGTGAGTGATCAGAGCTCTCCACCAAACAGCCCAGCAGCCAGTAGCCAGCTTCCTATCACTGCATGATACTGTGCACACTTTTTGCACATAATAATATCCTCTGAAAATATTTCTCTTCTGGTACTCTTCTGACTGGAAAATACACAGAGGCAGGTAGGATGCTAAATATTAGATGAATTTCTGGGTCCCACAAGAAAATTTACATGAAAATGGTAATAGGATTATTTGCTTTACTACTAATCTTTAAAGCGTTCATTGAAAGTATTCCATAAGATTTCCTGACTCTTAGTTGCTAATTTGAGCAATTTTAGGTCTTTGTTTTGTTTTGTTTTTTGATGCTTCATTGAGATTTCACTTAAAAGGGGATTGTGAGAGAACCAACTTACAAGCCTCCTGGTATGATGCAGTGTGGAGATTTATGTGACCACGGGTTCAGACTCATGACATAAAGGACACTCATGCACTTGTGTAAGTTATCCTCTGCCATCTGCTGAAATGTTTGGGAAAAGAGTGAAAGCCCAGTTGCACTCAGCTCCTTGCCCAGTGCCTGCCTGTGGGTCGCAGTCAGGTGGATCCCAACTTCTTAGGTCCTTCTAGAACAAGAAGATATAMTCCACTGATTACGTAAAAACAACGCTGTGATAAATAACACAAGAAGAAATAATCTGTGTTTTGGAGGGCCAGCAGAGCTGCCTCATGTCAAATGTGTTAAGTGTTTCCTTGCCAAGCCTGATCCAGAGCTCATCCCCACGTTAGGTAAGGCAGTGGCTCTAGGAAAGGTTATCAGCCTTAGCAGTGAGCTCCTGTGGCTTTTCACTCCCATTAGGCTCCAGGCAGAGTGCCCAAACCCCTGTCGGCACCACTCTGCTGCACAGAGAAATTTTGTTGTCAGTGGGACCTGTCTACATTCACTTTCCAGGACCCTTTAAGCTTTGGTCAACCCCAAAAGGCTTTTCAGAAGAGTGAAAAATAACGCAGAGATCAAAAATCTGTTAGAGGAAATAGCTCTCAAAAAAAAGATGAAAATATTTGCTTTAGGGCTTTACCATTTCTCAGTTGTTAAAGGAATGATCTCCTTAACTTCCTTCCCCCTCCAAATGGTCTCTCTCCACCTAACGAGATAGCTCTAACAGCTGCTGCCTCAATCTTGGAATGATTTTTGATCTAGGATCCTAAATTGTAGCAAAACGGAACTGGCAACATGATCAAGATTGTATACCTGAAGCTTGATCACCTTCCTTCTGGCATGCTCTTGAGTAGCTCCTGCTTTTTATTCTCTAGCAGTTTTTYCTGCAATGCCAGTGCCTGCTAGTTCACTACATTTCAAAGGAAAATATTGTAATTTAAAATAAAATATCACCTGATGTTGACTCGGTAATTTCATATTTCTATTCAGAGATTATTACAGATTGATTCCCTACTTGCCAAAGTAGAGAAATTGTGAGCAAAGACTCCRTAAGTCCTGAGATTTCCTCAAAATCCTGAAACTACAGTGTGCATGCATGTGTGTTTYTCCTGGGCATTTCTTAAAGGTTTACAGTTTCAGCTTTCCTTTGCCACTTGAATGTCAGCTCAGTGGTGAATAAACAAAAACAAGCTGAGAATTTCCTTCATATTACAAAAGACTTGAGGAACCACACTTAAAATAGCACTAGATTTGTGCAAAAATCATAGGAATGAGTGAAAGACTGCCAGCTGCTCTCCTTTACTTGCTSCTTAGAAAAGAAACCTATTATAGTGGGGTGAGTGTTCATAAGAAAATTAATAGTTAGGACTTAAGAAACTCTTCCTGTTCTGCAGATTCACATACAATTATTTTATATGTGTGTTTGGCATCAGAGCAGAAATGTTTAATAATGAYAAATAGTGGAATATTTAAAGTATTTTTATATATAAGTCCTGTTGACCTGCCTGTGCTTACATTTTTGTTTTTGTTTTTCTCTTTTAGCTACTAAAGCAACYTTGTAATAAAACTGTAGTAAATAATCTGTGGCAACTTTTCATTGTTCCTTAAAAATGATTTTYCAAATGATGTTTCAAATTTTTGTAATTTAAAAATAGACATATGCATTGTACATACATTACAGAAGGTTAATGGATTAAGACATTTCAAAGAAGGTGTCAATGAATGATAGTGTTTTCTCACTGAATCAGTGCAGGGAGTAAATTTTTAATGACTCATAACAAAAGCTAATAGTTTTGGAAATCATTACAGTGTGATTCCATTATTTTGTTTCTTTTTACAGTGCAATGAATGTCCTATGTATCAAAATAATGTTTTTCTTCTGTCACTTCCAACAGAAGTCTTTTTGACTCAGAGCTTCCTCCAGGAAATCTTTCAATGTGCTCTTGCGTTTCTTTTCAGGAGTGCCTAATAGATTTAGGAACATTACAGTTATGTTAGAGGGCAAGACACCACAGTGTGTTTAGATCCCTGAGAAGAATAGATGTTTCTGGTGTGATTTTTAGAAGTATTTTATTAGCCTCGTATCTCATCTTGATTTCAAAAGGTTTTAGAGRCCTAATCTCTATAGACGTATTATGCAGCCCTGTAAGAGCTCTGGTTTAGTTTTGCATGCTCCTAGGTTCACATTCRTACTACTGCTGACCAGCAACCAATTGCCTGGCATAACATGCAGAGTGTTTTTGTCCCACCTAACATTCATACTGCACTATGTGTTCCCTCCTCAACAGATGGCACTTTCTATTATCTATTTATTTATGTACAGACATATCTTTTATTGGGTGTCTTTTTTGCTGAAGCTATTGTTGTGAAAATCACTATTAAATTCAATTGAGATTGACTGCTTTGGGTGGATGAAAATATCCAGAATTATTTGCTGCAACTTATCTTTTATTCAAATGTCTGTATAGTCCATTGCCCACTAAGTAAAGAGCGTTTGTAATAAATGTTAGATAATAAGCTTCTTCCTTGCTAACTAGAGCATTAAATTCATTGAATAATGTTCTCATGAGTTGGTTTGTGAGCAAATAAATGGAGTTCAGAGCTAAGGACAATAAATACTAGGTAACTAGGGGCCTTTAGAAAGCTTAGAACCTCAGAGAAGACTTTTCAATCACCAGAACCACACAGGACTGTTGCTGACTTGCATCGGCAAGCCTCGCTCGGTTGCYGGACTGGGCTGAGGTTACCCCCGCCTCAGGGCCATTGAGCACAGACACCAATATGAGGATGCAGCAAATGGTGTTTATTGCTTAACTCAGCTTGCATATATACTCAGGCTGAATGTGGAAGCTCGCTTCTGACTTGAGATTGGTTACATACTACTGTTCATGCACACACTAACATAATGATTGGCTAAAGGCACACATCCTTATAATTAGGCTACAGGTGGTCCGGCTCTTATCTTGTTGAGCTCACTCAGTCCCACGTTTGAAGTTGGTTCCCACTCCTCCGCTCGCTCCACAGTGCTATTTCTTTACTTCTCTGCTCTGAGTGTCCTTGCAGCCCCAGCACTCCCAGCTCCTGGCTGCTCCGTTCCCAGCGTCTTTATCTCTTTATTCTCAGAGTCCTTGTAGCRCAGCGGAATCAGCACGGCCTGTAGTTATGTCAAGACAGCCTGCAGTTATGCTAAGAGAAGAGTGAGTTTTGATAGGCCATAAATCCATATGCTTCTAAAACCATCACTACAATTCTTTTACTTATTGCCTTATATGTCCTCTTCAATCATTCCTAGGCTACACGCCTCCTTCCCGTCTTTCCATGACATTGCGATAKCTTCCAAGCGCCGTGCCCTACATCATGCTACGTCACCTACTCACGCTACGCTTAAGTTATACTAAGCTCCCTACCTTATTAAGCTCTAAACATTTCCCACACAGGACTAATCTGTTAAAAGTGATAAATAGCAGAATAGGCAGATCATTTTCCCCTGACCTATACCAAAAAATATGTAGGTGTTGGGAGATGCTGAAAGAGGGTAAGTTTAAAAATGAGGGGAAAAAAATGATTCCAATCCTTTGGAGGCTAACATATGGTGCTAATTTAACTAAATACATCTGATTTGATTCCTTATAAGGACTGCCTCCAATGTAGGGTCATACCCAGGCTACTCATTAAGTCTGTTGGAATTAGGAACAAGTATCTACTGTTTTGCAGACAATGTTAGTATTTAAATATGCATTCAGCAATTTGGGACTGAGGGTAAAATAACCTGAAAGGTCTCTCTTACTCTCTCTTGCCCACATTCCCTCCTGCCAAGTGTTGTGTACCTTTACCTGTTTAAATTATAAGACCTTTGGGGCTAAGGAGTCTCCTACCATATGTTTCTACAGCATATAATTTGCTGATCTCTGCTAAGGCCTTGAGGTGCTGCTGTAGTGCTGTTATATTTCTAAAGGACCCTAAATGGCCTTTCCTTTGCGGAGCGTTTTGTCTCTATGTTGTACCCATTTCCTGCTCTTCTGAACAATCCTTTGACAGCGTTTTTGCTTGACCTGAAACAGCTTCTTCTTATGTACCTGGACACCAGTGGGAACAGTGATCATGGAGATCTTTATGGATGAGCTTTCCTTATCTGCTCGAGAAAAAAAGACAGCAATTTTCCTCATCTTGTTTTGCAGAGGCTAAAGCCCGTTGTCAATAACAGTGAACTGAGTTGCTAACAGAAATGTATTTAGAGTGCTTTTCTGGACAGGACTACAGGGAATCAAGGTTTTATGAAATGTGTAAATAGGAATTTGTAAGAAATGCTATATCCACTTGCTGTTACTCATTGATAATAGAAATGTCAGTTCTGGCTTGTCTGGCTGCTTGTCAGTTATACACTGTACTCTTATGAGCCATCACCATCTGTTCACCAGCTTTGTTCCTCTTGTGTTACACTCTGTGGGCCTAGAGTTTCTTCTTGGCCAGAGTCTCTTCTGTAGCAATCGGAGTTACATGGGCAACGTTCATGGAAAAAGGAGACCTCATGTGATGCTCTTTTATCTTTGCTCTCGCCAAAAGAACAACAGAGGACTCCATTTGGGGATACTCCTCCTGGGAAAGGAGTTTGCAGTTAAAGGCTGAGTGGAGCTTAGGAGTCTTCAGTTATGTGCTGCAGCCTCCGTTGGACACAGGGCATAAGTTGTGTTCCCCCATCCTGCTGCCTTGCTGCATCTCTGCCCTGCAAACTCCCCTGCAGTGGGCAGCTGCTCAGGCAACACTGCACCATCTGCATCATAGCCTTGCTTTTCATTGGCTGCACATTAAGCTATTCTTTGTATTTTGGGGGTAGGCCCTGTGTATTGTGTGTATTATTTTATATGGAGTCATGATTTAGAAGACAGCTTTCACTGGGTAGAAGTTGGGTCTGGATTGCATAGAGAGCCCATGGTCACCTGAGGGACTTCCTTGAGCAGGACCAGGTAGAGTGTGCCATGGTCCTGGTCCAGCCAAGGAGCATTCAGAGTCTGAGTTTCCATCATAATCCAGGATGTRTCTTTGTGGTGTTTCTCTAATCTCCCTTAGGCTTCCAATACATGACAGCATTGTTAGCAATTGATAGTGGTATTGGCTTCCTTGACCAACCTTGTCTTCCTACAGTGAACTATGCTGTATGCTAAAAATGCTGCCCAGACCCCTTAGAAATAGCTGGAGCTTGGAAAATAAAATGGACTGTTATCACTGGTACATTTTAACACTATATTTTTTTAAGTCATTATTGTTAATATAATTCTAAGTGATTATTCCCATTTTTAATTGCCTTGCATTTCGTTACAGCAAACGGTTCCCTTGTCCTTTAAATGTAATAAATTAGTGTGAGCATGTGTTTAATGGCCTTCTTCATAGTTTCTTTTTCACCAGCATTAGAGATTATTCTGCTCTTGGTAAGGACCTATGTATTTTGTGGCTTACTTATCTGTTCGTCTGAAAGTAATACAGTCAAGAWAAATGGTTTGGCATCATTTTTATTCTCAGATAATTAATGCGATAGTTATTTCTAAACCATTAGTTCCATGTACATGACATTTTATCTTTGTTTAGAAAAAAAAAAGATGCAAGAATTGCATATGCTAACAACAGATTAACTTGGTTGTTTGTTGTTGTTTTTTGCAGAGGAAAATGCTTTTAAAAGAAATGTTCCTGTTCATGCAATGTGCAGTATATGAAATGGTTTTACCTTAAATATGTTTCTGCTTACAAGTTGTGTTTTGTCTATTCAGCTAACTCCAGAAACACTGATATGTGTCTGTGTGTTTTGTTTTGTTTTKTTTTCATTTAAAACACCACCGCTGCTGCTCAGATTGCATCTTTCTGAAATGTATGTGTTACTCCTGCACATTCACAGGATCTGAGGGCAGTGAATTACCTGATAGTTTTATTCCAGGTTAAGGTTTGTAGGCCTTACTTCTGAGTGAAACTATTTTATCGTCATCTCTCTCTTTGCTAGTATCTTTTCTCTAATAAGGGCTGAAAGCTGTGTTTTAAAGCATCCTCACTCATCTAAGCTACATATGTGATTTTATGTTTGTATATAGCTTGGGTAGAGTAGGGTCTTCAGTTTTACTAGCTGCTATTCYGCCTGAATCCAACAAAAATTCCAGACAGTCAGTGGGGAGTAAATTTTGCTTCGGAATAAGTAATGATCAGCAGTTGTCCATATCCTCCAATTAGAGCATCATAAATTGGAATGTTCTTCAAGGGGAGAGTTCTTGGTGGTAGATACTGTAATGCAGTCATTGTTTGCAATATGTGTACTCTCTACTGTACTCCAACACCGCAGTAATAAATCAGGGATAAGTTGCTTTGAATTACCATTAGCAGGGAAAGATGGTCAATAGTGCGATATTAATGATATCTATGGTATAGATTTCCATTTGAGACAATACTGCTCCTGGTAGACAAGAAGTACCAACTATGCTATTGTTAACAAAGGTTTAGATCTCAAGTGCTGTCTATTTAAAGCTCATACGCATGCCCAAAACTCCTGCTTGGTAGCTACAAGGTTCTACAAGAACCCAAAAAGAGAGAGCTAACTCTTATCTTTGCTGGGAAATTATACTTACAAAACTAATTGTGTTGAGTGATGTTTGTGACAAACCAATGTTATGGTTTGGAAGAAATCAACGTGTTCTGGCTTCTAAACTAAAATATGATTTTTTCCTTACTATTTTTTCCATGATATTTTTAATGTACAAAATAGGTTAAAAACACACTTTGGGGAGATCTAAACCAGCGGCCTAATTTTCTAAAGTATTTATCTGCGAGCACTAGCCAGTGAGACTGGAACAACTAGTGAGATCAGAGAAGTATGCCACATAGTTGCAGACATGTCACGATTACTGTTCCCCCAAGACAGATGTCTTTTCATGTTTAGCTTTCCAGGGAGCCTCGTCAAACTCATTCTGTGTGACCCCAGTATCTTTGCAAATCAGGATAGCGATGTTGTCATGAAGTTTATGGGGGAAAATCTGAAATGCTGATAGTCCTGTAAATACCTAAATTTCTGTGGATTTTATGCATACAGATTTCCTGCAAACCTTGATGCCGCTCACTGACTGCAGAGGTACTTCACTGTGTCCTGTAGTCCATCTGTCACGTAGGATCTTGTGTATTCGTAGTAAGTGAGACAATTTTTCAATCAACTGGAAAACAATTTTGCAAAATGTGTGCTAGTGAAAAAGAAAACCTAATAGCTGTGAGAGATATAAAAGACTGTGATTGATAGAATTAATGGATAAATCTGTTAATCAATTACTCTTTGAAGTATGAAGTATATGTCAAGTGAAGCATATACCGTTTATATAAAGTATATGAAGTATATGTCAAGTTCTTTTCTTTTGATCTATATAATCTGGATCAGCATTGTTTCCAAGAAAAAGCCATGGTCTTTTTGTTCCTTTTGCTTATTTTCCTTTTCTGTCTAGGGCATATAATCGATACCTAACATTTTCTTGATTATATAATCAAGAAAGACTTAAAAGTCAAAATTTTTTGTTTTGTTCTGTTTTTTTTTTCATTTTGAAATGACTACTGAAGGGATTTTGTTCTTCATTTCTATTCTGCCTCTGCAATGAAAACCTAATCTGATGAGAGAGAGAATGRGACTAGTGACTAAGGCATCCCTGTATTTTACCCGTGGACACCAGAGGAGCCCGGACTTCTTGATTCTTCAGCATGAAGAGACTACTTATGTTTCAGCCTTGTAGCCAGAGAGAGGCAATATTCTGAACATACCACTGTAGTTCAGATTTGGGCTCTGTCAGTGACTCCTCCGGGGTCAGGACAGCACAACCTTTTCCTCTCTTTGCGCTTCAACTGCCTCTCTGGAGAGAAGTATTCCTAGTCTTAAAGACGTTCTTTTCCTGACAATATATAAACTTTGCATGATGGAGACTATCTTTCTACCTCTATGATGCAATATTAGCTAATGTACAAAAAAACTGGGGAAAAAAAAAAAAAGTCAGCATATTTGCATCAAATCTGCTCATCTCCCTTTCCTCCCAGTGTGCCAGTGTGTGCAGGAGGAACAGACACAAACTAACACATGGCAGGAAATAACAAAGGTTAACCCAAATTGCACATGAACACCTGGGACTGTTAGTTATTCCCGGGGGTTCAAAACTAAACAAGATCCTTCTAGTCTGACCTTCAGTATTACTCACAGATCAGAGCACTTTGCCACTAAATCTTGCGTGGACCCTGTAGTTTCTAGCAGAGAAACTGCCTCACTTAATAGAAGATTCTGGATGCAAAGTAAAAAGGTGGCCAGTCCAGAAGGTTGGTTCTGTGTATTCTATTTAATGGCATGGATATTGCTTGTTAGTTATTTAGGTTGAGAATTATTCACAAATARCTTCTCAGGAAAACAACAATCAATCAAACAAACAAAAATAGAGTGCAGGAGCTGCATCAATGGTTGGTGAGCAATTTCATCTGCAGGCAGATCTCTACTCACCAATGGTAGATATATTCCATGGAAAGGATGCAAAAGAATGTTGCATTAAATCTAGCAAATCATAAGAAAGTACTTTCCTTCTGGATCTTTCTTTCTCCATCTTTAGTACAGACTGCAAGTATTATATAACCAGGTACCCACTTCCGATCATATTCCAGTATCTACTGGAAGTCATCACCTGTTTATTGCTGTATCACATCCTTATTCACAGACCAAAGGGTGCCTCAAGGAAAAAAAAATTGTTTTTGAAGGCTGTTTTCTTATTTAATTAACTAATTCCTTCATTTTCTTTTTTCGTTCTAGAAGCAGATGAGAAAGCCTCATTCTCTTGAATAGAAAGAGGAAAGAAGCTGGCAAACACATGCAGCCRTGTCTGTCTTGTGATGAAGAGGATGCTTTACCAATCAGTGATAATGCCAAGGACCAAAAAGCCTGATAAGTCCATGACTACGTAAGAGGCAGATGGCTGATGACAGGTCATCCACAATGCTTAAGCCATAGTCTGTGGATAGACAAGTGTGTTCAGAAAAACAGAACCAACTAGATATGCATTTCATCTTCTTTAATGGATAAACACACAGGGTTGTTGAGGACACATAACTATTATAGAATCATGCAATCATAGAATCATTATGTTTGGAAAAGACCTTCAAGATCATCGAGTCCAACCGTAAATGCTCCACCACTCTGCTAATCTATGTCCCTAAGTGTCTCATCTACACATTTCTTGAACGCTCCCAGAGATGGTGACTCCACAATTTCCCTGGACAGTCTGTTCCAAAACCTGACCTCTCTTTCTGTGTAGAAATTATTCCTAATGTCTAACCTGAACTTCCCCTGGTCATTGAGGCCATTTCCTCTTGTTCTATCTGTAGTTATTCTGGAGAAGAGATCAACCTCACAACTTCCTTTCAGGTAGTTATAGAGAGTGATAAGGTCTCCTCTGAGTCTCCTCTACTCTAGACTAAATAATCCCAGTTCCCTCAGTCGCTCCTCGTAAGGTCTGTGCTTCAGATCCTTCACCAACTTTTTTGCCTTCTTTGGACATGCTCCAGCACCTCAATGTTTTGCTTGCARTAAGGGGCTCAAAACTGAACAGTCTTTGATGTGCGGCCTCACCAGTCTCGAGTACAGGTGAATGATCGCTTTCCTGGTCCTGCTGGCTACACTCTTCCTGATATAAGCCAGGATGCCATTGGCCTTCTTGGCCACATGGGCACACTGCTGACTCATGTCCAAGTGGCTCTTGAGCAACACTCCCAGATCCTTTTCTTCCATACAGTTCTCCAGCCACTCTGTCCCAAGCCTGTAGTGTTGCATGCAGTTTTTGTGACCAAAGTGCAAGATCCAGATCTGCAGAGCTGTCCTTCCCTCAAGAAKATCTACTAGATCTACTCTTCCTCCTAGCTTGGTGTTTTCTTCAAATATGCTGAGTGTGTACTCAATCCCCTCATCTAGATAGCTGATAATGATATTAAAGAGGACTGGCCCCAACACTGACCCCTGGGGAACACCAATTGTGACCAATTGCTAGCTGGATTTAATGTCATTCACTATCACTCTCTGGGCCCAGCCATGCATCCAGTTCATCACCCAGCAAACAGTCCGCCTGTCTAAGCCATGAGCTGCCACCTTCTCCAGGAGAGGGCAGAGAGAGACTAAGTGCCAAAGTCTTTACTGAGGTCTAAGTAGAGCGCGTCCTAAATAGGAAATAATAATAAAAACTGCTTATAAGATGCAATTGGGAGCTACTTTTTGATACACTGGAGGAGGTTGTGGACGCGCTCTACTTATATTGACCACTCTGTCAGTAGCAATGCCCAGTAGTTCAGAAAACCAACCACATGCATAGGCAACAGCAGATGTTTGATAGGAAGAACTGAGGATCAATATGTAGAGTGAAAACTTTTTTCAAAATTGTTTAGAGACACGCAAATCAGCAGAATGGTATAGAGCTTACTAACCAAGAGAGAAAATATTTTTGCTGATTAATATTTGTAATAAAATTTTAATAGATGTAATGATAACACTGGATAAGAGCAGGYAATTTCAGCATCCCAACTTCCTTTTTCTTTTTTGTACAGCTATCTTTCCTGAAGTATCTGCATGTCAAGAACTYTTAGATTCCTTACTCTGCTACCAGTTCTGTAGGACAGAAAAATGTGTTAAATGCTGTCTAGTGTATAGGAGAGAGGATATTGTAGTGAAGCCACACAAACTTGTATCAATGGAACAGCTCCCATCTGTACATACCATTTGTGTGTTTTGCGCACAGCGATACTAAATACTGYTATGTTTGTGGGAGTGAAAATGCAAGTTTTAGCAGAGGTGATTAATTATCGTGGGCCACACGGCCCCCTTTCTATTTGACTTTGATTCTACTAATGCCTTTTTATTATAGCCTACAATGGCTAAAACAAGCTTGGGATTCTGAATCTATTTGCTTTCATAATGCATGCTATTTGTGCTTTCAGCTGAGCCATGTTCTCTGTGGTAGCTGAAATGTTATCTTTTTAACAGCACAATTACTTAAATAGCATATCGCACAACTACTGCAGAGATATTTGTCTCTGTGAAAGTGGTTTTTTTAGTTCCTGAGAGGATGGCCTACTAATTCCAGACAAAAGATGATTACAGTAGATGTCTTCTCTTAGGCATGCTTTCTTTCTGAGATTATTTTGAAAGCTGTGATCATACTGATAAAGATTTGCTCCCACAAGCAAACTTATTGACTTCAAGGCTTGAATTCTTCCAGCTRTCTCTGATACTCATTACCTTTGAGCTGATACATTTTCAAGATTTTTTTATGACATTCAAGAAATTTAGTTCTCAAAATAATTTCAATTTTCACTGATTTGCTTGTCTGCTAAACATTAGGGTTTTCACTGACAATCTGAGTACCGAAATATACTAGACACCCTGCATATATGTCTGCCTTTGGTTGGAAAACCAGACAGTTTTCACACTTGGATGCATTTGATGAAAATCAGAACCAAACCATATTAGCACTACCAGGTCATTGAGAGTMATTTCTTTAAAATGCTTTCTGATGATTTTTCTTTGCACTGCTACAGTTTCCAAACAATGCTATAGTAAAGCTATTGTCCGGACGTTCGTCTGAACTGGCAACTGCTGCAGGTCTGTAGCATTTGTGAGCTGGAGCACAGAACATGGTCTGCTCTGGTAAACAAGAACCCTGAGCTTCTCTTATCTTGTCTGGCAGATACTCATATATTTATCTCACTTACTGACTCCCTTAGTTTCAAGAGCCCAATATAAACTCACAGAATCACAGAATCACAGAATGGTTAAGGTTGGAGATTTAGAGATTGCCTAGTCCAACTCCCCTGCTCCAGCAGGGACACTTAGAGCACTTGGCACAGGGTCGCATCCAGGCGAGTTTGGAAGATCATCTCCAGAGAAGGAGACTCCACAACCTCTCTGGACAACCTGTCCCAGGGCTCCGTCACCCCCACAGGAAAGAAGTTCTTCCTCACATGGAAACAGAACTTCCTATGTTTCAACTTGTACCCATCACCCTGAGTCCTATCACTTGCCACTATCGAGAAGAGTTTGGTCCCCTCCTCCCTACATTCACCTCTGAGGTACTTATACATATTGGTCAGATCTCCTCTCAGTCTTCTCTAAGCTAAACAGGCCCAGCTCACTTAATCCTTCCTCATAAGACAGATACTCTAGTACCTTAACCATTTTTGTCACTCTACGCTGGACCCTCTCTAGAAGCTCCACATCCCTCTTGTACTGGGAGACCACAACTGCACCAAATACTCCAGGTGCGGCCTCACAAGAGCAGAGTAGAGCGGGGAGATCACCTCCCTCCACCTGCTGGCAACGCTCCTCCTGATGCAGGCCAGGATCTCATTGGCCTTCTTGGCCACGAGGGTACACTGCTGCCTCATGGTTATCCTGTTGTCAACCAAAACTCCAAATCTCTCTCCGCAGAGCTGCTTTTCAGCATGCCCCTCTGGAGTCTTGGCCACTCTCTAGTTTTGTATCATCCACAAACTTGCTCACAGTGCACTCTGTCCCCTCATCCAAGTCATTGATGAACAAGTTAAATGTGGTCTTTCAACACATCCCCTGCTCTCCATGATCTCTAGAAGATGACAGAGAGCAGCTGCGCAATAACCCTCGCCAGTTTCCTCAGCAGTCTTGGGTGCATGCCATCCAGGCCCATAGTTTTATGGGCATCCAGTTTACCTAAATAATCCTCGACCAGCAGAACGCCTTCCTGTCTCCTGGTTATCTCTCTTATATCTGAGCTATGTAGTTTGTGGGGACCAGCCTAAGCAGTGAAGACAGAAGTAAGGAAGGCATTTAGTAACTGCCTTCTCTGCATCCTCTGTCACCAAGGTATTCTCCCCATTCAGCAGCAGACTAACACTTTCCCTAGCTTTCCTCTTGCAGCTGATGTATTTATAGAAGCCCTTCCTACTGTCCCTGACATCTCTCACTAATTCTGATTCCGAACAGGCCTTGGCCTTCCTCATTGCATCCCTGCATTTTTCTGACAACATTCCTATATTCTTCTCATGTAGCCTGGCCCTTCTTCCACATTATGTGTGTTCTCTTYCTCTCATTAAGTTTACCCAATAGCCCCTTGTCCATCCATGCAGGTCTCCTGACCTCCTGCTCGACTTCTTTCTTATGAGAATGCAACGATCCTGAGCTTGGAGAAAATGGTGTTTGAATACTAGCCAGCTCTCCTGGACCCACTTTCCTTCTAGGGCCCTGGCCCAGGCRATTTCAAGGAGCTCCCTGAAGACATGAAAGTTGGTTCTCTTTAAGTCCAGGGTTGCAATCCTACTTCTTGCCCAGCTTCTCCTGGTCACTGCAGCCAAGACTGTCCTCAACCCTCACATTTGTTACTAGACTATCTCTGTTTGTTAGTATCAGGTCTAGCAGCACTGCTCCCCTTGTTGGCTCTTCAACCGCCTGCATCAAGAAGTTTTCTGCAATGTTCTGCAGGAGTCTCTTGGACTGCCTGTTCCTAGCTGCATGATTATCCCAGCAAACATCAGGGTGGGTGAAGTTCCCCCAAAAGGACCAGGGCCTGTGACCATGTGGCTTCTTGCACCTGCCTGTAGAAAACTCATCTACGTCCTCTTCCYGGTCAGGAGGCCTGTAGTAAACTCCAAGGACAGAGGCGCTCCTGTTGGCCTGCCATTTTACCCTCCCCCACAGGTTCTCAACTTGCTCTTCCTCCTCCCCTGTGCTAAGTTCCATACATCCAGTTGCTCTCTTATGTAAAGAGCAACTCCACCACCTCGCCTTCCTGGCCTGTCCCTTCTGAAAAGCCTAAAGCCATCCATGGCCATGTTCCAGTCATGAGAGCCATCCCACCATGTCTCAGTAATTGCAATGAGATCATGTCTCTTTTCAGACATTTACAGACAACTCATTTCTGACATTTACATGGCTAAGTAATAAGAAGTAGTATACACCTCAGTGGGTAACCTCTTGGATAGCAGTAAGATACCTTCTCYGGGAAAATGCAATGAGACTAACTTCTGAAGAAGATGCTTCTTCATATCTGAGACACATTGRGGCAATGGATATATGCACATACTCAGGCACTTTCCCAAGTATGGAGGTTGTCCTGAATTAGAACTTTAAAGCATAAACTTGGCCATTGACAGAGAAAAGGTGTGTGGGTAGTTACATGTAGCAGATCACCAGAGGGATCTGTTACTCACATAGGATTGGTAGGATCCTGTTGTTGTAGGGGAAAATGTGTTAAAGAATACGCATTTACTCCACAGCAGAATTTAAAGGGGAAAATAACAGAGAATATGTTTGTGTCTCCGTGTGAGTRTACATGAACACACGAATGTCCAACTTTCGAGTCACTGCTCTACTTATAGTCAGATTTTGTGTATCAGGAGATCTAGAAAGCCACACTCRTATACCCACTATGAGTCAGCCTGAGTTCATACCATCACAGCAGAGTGCTTGATCTTTTAGACTGAGCTAATTCCCTCATTGTTCTGTCATCCCTCTGGTTGCAGCTGTTGCTCTTTGAATGCATCATTAAATATTCCCTGGGCTAGAGAAGGACTGCTGCTCTCTCTGGCAGATCAAGTAGTTCATAAKTCATGCCAACAAGAACAGTTGCAGAGAATTTGCCTGTGAAGGGGCTGCAAACATACATAAATTCTCTAGTCACTTTGCTGTGTGACTGTTTTGTTTGCTGCCTCATGTCATCTCAATATTTGAARTTTTTATTGGGCTCAGTTTCTGCTTGGGATTTTCCTCAGTGCAAATAGTATAAATGAAGCAGAAGTTGCTGCAAAAATATTACTATTCCTGATTGAGACCTGATTTTTACAGGGATGGATGCACAGATATGAACTGAATGGAAAAAAATAGGTTGTGATGTGTCCTCAAGGGTCAGTTCCAGGACTGAAGTGAATGAGTGAACACACATATGCTTTCTAGTGTGTGAGATACGATAGTCCTATAGTACACATTTGTGATTCTGTATATTGTATACAATAGATTTGCCTGGATAAAAAAAGGACTGAGATTTTGTTTAGGGAACTGTTGTACACACTGATAACTGGGTCTGGAGGTGCACTGCAATCTCCTGTCTCTCTCTCCATGATAYATTCCCCATGCCATGTTTTCCTGCATTGAAACAGCAATACCACTAGGGCTATGCGTGTAAAGATAAATGGGAAGGAGAGGTAAAGGAGGTCTGCACTGTCCTTTCTAGTCTGGTTGGTGCTAGACCAGCATGAGGCTGATCCTTTTCCCTTTCCATTATGTACTTCTGAAGGCAGGTTTTGTCAGTAGCTGTATGATAGCATTCTCTTGTGTAAAATCATTCTTTTACATGGGCAGTGAAAATTGAAGTGTCTTCTGAGATCTGTGGAGAGGTCAGACACCACAAAGGAATGCAGCTGAGTAAATAAAAAAAAAATAAAGGCAGCAAATGAATTYTTTCGTCCTCTCTCTTCCCTTCTCMTTCCCTCTCTTYTCCTCCCCTCCCCTCCCCTTCCCTCTCCTATCAGTTTCTGGACCAAGAAAAATGGAGGAATAGAAGCRATCTTCATTCCAGATCTGAGCTAACTTTTTGATGTATGTTTGATATAGGCCCTAGTTTGTGCTATTTATGGATAGGATTGTCCACATATGTCAATAAAGAGAAGTGAAACATCCTTTCCCATCCTTCATGGAACACCATKTCAGGATGGAACATGCAGCATGATAGCTGTCTTCTTGGAGGGCAGGTGCATCGCCGCAGCAGTCTGAAGGGAACCAAGCTGTCGCTTTGAGTCTCCATCTTCAAGTACCAACCCAAGAGAGATCACGAGATGCCAGCCCCAAGCCACTGAATTAAGAAGGGATGGAGACATTCCTTGATCTGTTTACTGAGAGCACAGCATTACAGCTGTCACCACGCACTTTTCAAGGAGGTAGACTAATTCTTTTTGACCAACTGCAAGGCCAGTTGCTATAAAATCTTGTTCACAAGGATTGCTAAAATCATGATACTTTGTACTGGATTCTGAGGAGAATGCTTTAGGGCCATATTTTAAGAAACATTCAGAACTACATGTGATTTGGTTGCTGTTGCAGTGTTTTACCAAWGCACAGATGTTCGTAAGACATTTCTGCAAATCAGAAACCTAAAATATATAATGCTTTTAGAAATGCATATATTTGGTCAAAAAGAAGATGAAATACCTTTTTAACAGTATTCTGTGTCTCAATTTCAAAGGCTGATTCAGTGTGAATGGCTTTCAAGCAGGCAAGGAAAATGAAAACAAAAGTCAAGTTGCAAGAGATTTATGACTTCAGAAGYAATTACAAGGAGTGATACTAAGATGAAGTACCTGAAACAATATAACTGAATCTTCTGAACAGATATCTGTAACAAATCCTGTTGAAGGTAATTAAAGCCACCAAACATCTTGGAATGAAAAATATCACACAAAAGATAGATGAAAAGGCTCTTGAATCATTAATCCAGTTTTACGGAATCTCAGAATCACAGAATGGTTAAGGTTGGAAAGGACCTCTGGAGATCATCTAGTCCAACGCCCTTGCTCCAGGAGGGACAYCTAGAGCACACAGGGTKCACAGGGTRGCATCCAGGTGGTYTGGAAGATCTCCAAAGAMGGAGACTCCACAACCTCTCGGGGCAGCCTGTCCTATGGCTCYGTCACCCTCACAGGAAAGAAGTTCTTCCTTATATGGAGATGGAACTTCCTGTGTTTCAGTTTGTACCCATTACYCCTTGTCCTATCACTGGCCACTACTGAGCAGAGTTTGACTGCCTCCTCCCTTCAGTCATTCCTCAGGTATTTATACATATTGATTAGATCCCCCCTCAGTCTTCTSTAGGTTAAACAGGCYCAGCTYGTTTAATCTTTCTTCGTGTGATAGGTGCTCCATCATATGAACCTTTTAAACCTGAAAGATTTTATAAAAAGAAACTCAACAGGAGACGGAATCAGAAGGATTAGGAATAAGTTGCCAATAGGGCACAGAAAATGTAACRCAGTTTTAGTTTGGGTCACTTTTGTAGGCACAGAATGAACCTGTTTTACTTTCATAGAATCATAGAATRCTTAAGGTTGGAAGGGACCTCTAGARGTCATCTAGTCCAACCCTCCTGCACAYGCAGRGTCTCCTAGAGCATGTGGCACAGGRTKRTGTCCAAGYKRGTTTTGAAGATCTCCAGAGAAGGAGACTCCRCCACCTCTCTKGRCARCCTGTTCCAGGGCTCTGTCACCCTCACTGTTAAGAAGTTCCYRTGGAAYTTTTGGAGCTTCAATTTTTGGCCRTTTCCTCTAGTCCTATTGCTGGCTACCACTGAGAARAGGCCRGCCCCATCCTCCTCRCTCCCTCCCTTGAGGTACTTGTACACRCTGATGAGGTCTCCTCTCAGCCTTCTCTTCTCCAGGCTAAAGARGTCCAACAAATCAGAGGCTCTTAACTAGAACTCAGACTTCGTGTGTTGCTAATGACTTTTGAAATACATAGCTTTTCGAGGTCAAAGATCAGTGTTAAAAAAAGATGTGAAAAGAACACATGCTGTTGGAAATCTTATCTGCTGTGTGCTCTTCTAGAGTAAATCCCTGGTAATCTTGGGAGCTGCAGCGTGGAGGCACAGGGCATCCTTTCCTAAACCAAGATCTTGCATCTTTGAGGAATGGCAGCTACCAGTGATGACAAGAAACAGGTTCCCAGTGTTATTGTTGAATCAGAGTCATTGTGGCACATGACAGCAAGACCCTTTTATGTGTCTGTTTTCTCGCTGAAGTGGAAGTATCTGCAATGACTGAGCTTGCTCAGCTGTAATTATTATTAGTAGACACTTCACCTTTTTTACTATTTTTTAAATTATTCTTCTGAAGTCCAGGCAGAATATTTGACTCAATGAGCTAGTGTGAGTATTGACTCAACGACTYAGCTGGTTCACAGCCGATAGAAGTAAAATGTACACTGTTTTAATAGCTTGACCTTTAATCACACACTGTTATTATAGCCATAAAAAGCCTCACCTGAGTTGTCAAGCTGAAGAAGGAAGTRGAAGGTTTTACAGAAGCGTTATGGTAGGGAATGGGACTTCATGGTGCTATGATTTGAATCAGGGAATATCACAGTCTGCTGYGGATGATTAATTATCTTTACTTGCACTACTACCATAAAATCCCTGTTTATWCATCCAAGCTGTGGCTATTACCACTAGCCATGCTCTCATTCTCAAAATTCACTCGAACAAAGAAATTTCCCAGACAGGATATTTTCCCAGGTGTATATTTATCCTCTGAACTAAAACAGCTCACTTTCAAAGACCTTGGTCTCTACAAGCTTCCACTGCTCAAATAAAAGTTGTGAAAATCAATACTGTTAAATAACATAGCTGATTTGCTTGCCTGTGAGCAAATCAGGAATGGGGTCTTTTTCACACTAGCTTCCATACTCTATGTGTAGAAATAAGACCTAAAAAAAAAGGTGAGAGAAACAGAAATGCTACTAGAGCAATGTGATTTAAGCAAAACTGAAATTTCATCAGTGCATTTGAATTTTGATGCCATGGTCAGTAGAAAGGTATGGAAGCACATAGCTTTCCTTGTGTCATTTAAATAATGCTGAATTTTTTTTCAATGAATTAAAGCATTTAATATGTATATAATTCCATTGAGACTTTGGTATTGTAACATTCATTTTGAAAAAGTGGTGCTTTATATTTCCTTTTATGCTGCTTCACTGTTGATCAAAAATATYCTCCTTTCTCATCAAACAGAATGATTCAGCAGTATCGAAACATAGCTCTTTGGCATTGTCTACATTTTCAGTTTCATGAGAAATTTCAACTTTTATGATAGTTTATAATATAAATTATTTGCAAAGATGATCAATGATCCCATTGAATTGGAAATATTTTCTAATTGGTTTTAGTGGAAAAATTGCTTTTAGACTTTTACAAGCCCTGCTAGAATATATGATTACTGCTGCTGAGTGGTGTTCTTTCATATGGCCTCAGTCTGAGTTGAGTCTTCAGATGCATTTAAGTAGTCTTAACATTGGTATTCTTTCATTTTCATGAACTTGTTCTTCAACATAAAGAGAGGTATTAATTATTCAGTGTTTTGGTGGTTGTGGGCTCACAGCAGTGAGAGATGGTCCATGCCTTAATGATAAATTAAACCCTTCTAATGGCAGTGTGGAAGGATCATTTAGTGTCACTGTGATGCTGTCTCTATCAACAGATCTGAAAAAGGCAAAAGATTCCCTGGCACTGACTATCCAGAGCTTTCTTGCATATTTTGCATTGTAGAGCTACGAGCCTCCAGGACAAAAGAAAAGTACTGCCCACAAAATTATACTTTCCAAGACTACAAAATGGAGAAATACAATTGCAGRCATGAGTGTACCTGCAACACAGGCAGGCACACTGTGTTTTCTGTGACCCAGAAAACRTTTTGCTAAGTGTTCCAGTAAAGATGATACAGTAATGGTGTCGTATTGTGTGTTTATATGTTACAATGCTTTTTACAGTCAATAGAGACTTGCAGATCAACTCCTTGATAATCCTGCAATTTTATCATCAGGGWGCAGTAAGCTTTCAGATATGAAAGCTGATGTCAGTGTCTTTTGCAACTTTCATYCCCATCGGTTGATGCCTTGAGAATGAATAAGCATGCTACATATAAAACCAAAATCAATCTACTGTGGATTTTTGCCTTTCCAAGAAAGCTGTTGGGGGAGGGGAGGGGTAGAAGACATTCATTATCAAATCTGAAGCATGGCATACTGTAAAGACTATAATATAATCTCAGGATTCTTATGGCTTTAATAAACTTTTCATGCTTTGTTCTTGTATTTTACTGCATCATTGGGATTCTTCTATAAAATTGCAGTCATAAATTTTCCTTTCTGCTGGAGAGATTTAACTTGCTTGCGTTGGTATATTTGTCATCTGCCTTTCAACAGAGTCAAGACATGACAAAACTGATTAAATATTTGTATCACCTCTTCAAAATACAGAGATAACTATTATTTCTTGGGTGAAAGGAAAGAATGAAAAATATTAAGTAGAGAGAAGTTCTTAGGTGTTTCTCAGTGCTTATAAACACACAGAAGGCAGAACCCAACTCCTACCACCTCTTGGGATCAAAATTGCTTATGACTTGGTCTAAGACAGGCAAAATAACTTTATTACCCATGGCATTTGGCAAAAGGTATTAGTCAATCATCCAAAAAAGCATTATTGTCCTGCCATCTGCTCCTACATCTGCTTGAGTTCTGACGGCCCCCTAGAAACTGTCTGCAGTTAGCAGTGATCCCTAAAAATAAAATCCTTTTACTATGGGTAAGTGAGCTAAGTTGCCCATATTCTCCCTTAAGAGGGTCTTCTGGCTGCGATTGCACACGAATTATGTTTGAGACTGGCAGCTGTAAATTGCAGTAATGATGTGTTGGCTCCTGCTGGAGGAATYTGTAGGGTGGAGCCTGTTACCCATCACATTTTCATCTTTCATTTCTGTCTCCAAGACCCAGGTACAGCCTGAGCTCACTCTGCTGCTAGCAAAGGTTTGTTTTTAGAAATATATCCTCCTACTTCCCTTTAAAGAAAAACTAAACTGAAAGCACAGGGAGCCTGTTTTTGCTGAAGGCACATGCTGCCCTGATATTAAGCACAAGAAGAAGCTCTTGGCCTTCTAGCTATGACTAGAAGTAGTAATTTTTTGTGTGCTTTTTGTCTCTATTGCAAACTGTTCTGAGCAAAGTGACGTCCCACCACTGAAATAGTAGCAGTGTGCCATGAGTTCAGGCTTTGTTTTTGTAATATATTGACTGTTAGGAAGGAAGCTAATCAAAATGGAAACGCTATTGGTTAGTAGCAAGCTGTAGAAAATCTAAGATGTATTTCCATTACAAAAACTGCCTATGCAGAAASTGTACTGTGTGCATGTGTTCTCACTGATCTTTTGTTCAAGGAATTTGTGTTCAGATTAAACTGGATATGTTGAAGGGTTTTTCACTGATAGTGAAAAATAAGTTCAGATAACTTTAGTGCCTTGGTATAAATGCWGTGAAGTTTGAAAATGTGAGTTTGCAGTCTGAAAACTCAAAGGCCTTCAAATTTAGAAKCAATTTTAAAATTGCAGCTATTGTGCTGGTTTCAACAGGATACAGGACTGAAAGGCTGCAGTACATGAATTAGAAAAAACGTTATAATTTATGTATCTCTAGTACCATTATCAGAATAATSTTGCATTTTTAATGACTTATATCAAGTCTTTAAATTCCCAAGAAAGGCAAAGAAAGTCACTAAGACTTGAGTATGAAAACAAGGTTGAGACATTAACATTTCATAATTAATGAGGATCATAAGAAGATGGGCTAGACCATCACTTGGAATTTTTTCCACTCTTATTTGCTATGTTCATGTAGTCCTCAGGGCTCGCTCTGACCATCAATACCTAGCAGAGGTACCCCAGTASATGAGCAGAGTTGAAAACAAGTTTGTTCATGTTGTTTTCCTGAATATAAATATACTGAGACAACTGGGCAGTGTTTCTTGCTTGCCACTCTTTCTAGGTAGTACTTCGTATAGACTAAGGTAGACCTTCTGTCTTCTCCTCTCTTGCCATGCCCAGAAGAGTCCTTTAGCTGAGCAGGAGTTTGTGCACGGATATGACTTGAGGATTTCCTTAATGTAAATGAAAGGATGTTACCTTCCTTAACATTAATGAAGACTAGTGATTGAGCCTTTCTTTTAGCTAGGTTTAACCAATGTTTTAACAGAACAAYTCAGCAATTACCTTCGTGCGTCCATTTGTATCCAGGAAGTTCCTAGACCCTCTGTCCTTCTATAAAGAAAAATGWGTACCTTGTTCCCATAATGATTTCTAATCGTACAGATATTACTGCACTGCCCAGGTCTCTTTATATATAGATGCACAGCACTCTGGCAGTGTGTTACACTTCTGGGCTGTGTAATTGACTGGGCTGTGTAATTGACTTTTTATTTTTTAGAAAAAAAGAAAAAATTGCAGCATGAAGCACCAACTTTTCATTCTCAGTGGGGAGAAACGTCCAAAAAGATTACCAAAGGATCCAAAAGGATTTCAAAATAGATGCATGATTTAGGAAAACTAGTTTGCCTGGAGTTTACTGGGAACTCATAGCAATGGCCAGGAAAATGGCATGCAAAGTATGTTTCAGCACAAAATATGATTTCTGCTACAATGACATTTCAATTCTAGTGGAAAAGCTAAATAGTCCATTTAGGTATCTTTTTATGTTTGAAAGTTTAGGCATTTGTACAGCTTCACTAAAGGTTAAAAGGTGCATCTTCTTGMATCCAGTATTTCCAGCCCTTATCCTTACCTCTGGATCAGATTCCCTGAAGAACAGGTATTTCCAAAGAGAGAATATGCCAAAAGGTATGTGAGGTATATATTACACACATACACATGACATATATATGTGCATATATAGGTATATGGAGCTGTGCAGGGCAGACTGCCGCCAGCATAGTCACGGGTGCATTAGGGATAATAAAGTTGAAAAAAGGAGCTTGGACTGCAATCAGGGCAAGGAATTAGACCTTGCATGAGCCAATTTGGGAGTCTCAAAGAAGGAAGTAGCCGCTGGAGAATTTTTTTCTGACAGTTTTAGCCAGTGATTGCTTTCATTAACCTTCACATCACATCATGAGGTCTGTTTGGTCAGGACTTTGAAGGAAGGAGAGAGGTTATATTCTGAGTTGATTTGACAATAAAAGTGCTCAATGCTAGGGCTGCATTTCTTTATGAATTCATAATACTTTAAATTGAACTACATTTGTTCAGAGACTGCCATGGGTATGCATCCATCAGGGAGGAAAATTAAATATCATGCTMTTTCTGCTTCACCAGCAGTTGAATAGAGACTCAGAGGCTGCTGGGCTGYGTTAATATTCTACTTAATCAGGTGGAACAGGGGAAACAAGATTTTCACAGCCACATCCACCTTCTCTTCTCTTGTTGCTTTCTTAATTTYCAAGGATCAAAGTATTCTTAGCCAAAACTTGTCTGATTGATGGAAATGGTTCCAAGGCAAAATGGACAGCCTATTGCCCAGCTTCCAACCCAAATCCTACCCCATTTCTGGGTCTACACAGGTTCCCATTCAGTCAGATCCAGTCAGGTGATGGTTTTGGCAGATGTAGGCAGCCCATGACATAATGCTTGACAGAGCAGAACCAGAGCAGGGTGCTGGTGTTACATGCCCCAGCTGGGGATGCGAGGACTAAGGGATAAATAGATGAAGAATTGCTGAGCAGGAGGTAGGTGGTTGCCCAGTTATCACGCAGTAACCAAATCCAGCCTGACCTGTTTTTGGTAGCTCTGTGGTCTGTGCTGCATTCAAGGGTATCAGGATTCCCTGAAATAAAGCAACTGCTTGTCCTGCTTGTCAGCAGGAGATGTTACATTGGCATTGCCCTGCCCCAAGTGTACTTTTGTGCTGGAAACCCCAGGAACCACAGGTAGGCAACCCACTTGGCAGCAACAAGGGCTGTTGCCCTCTTTTTTTGTTATGCATTGTCCATATCACTTGGCATGCGCTGTATTTTTGCCCGTTATGCCCATTCATCTTAGTTTGGTGTCATAACAAAGCCACAAGAAAAAGGCTAGGGGTCATATTAATGTTTCAGTGCAATGCTGCCATTTGATAAACACAAGCTTTTATGAGGCTGTAAATGTCTCTTCCATTTATAAATATTGTTCTATAACTAGAGGCTTCAGGATTGTCAGGCAGTCAAACCTTTTATCAAAGCCAAATATTTCCTGAAATATCATTCCTAGGACCTTTAGCAAGCATTAATATTTCACCAGTTTTCTACAGTGAGTCTTCTCAGGAATCTAGATGGCAAGTAAACTCTAACTCTGCAACATGGAAAAAAAAATGAGTGCATTTTTAATTCATATTTTTAGAATTTGCTCTACATGGCTTTTGGTGGTGCATAACTAGTATTGCAAATGTACTGTGCATCTTCACAATTTTCAGCATACCTTTCCAGTTTCCAGCTCATGGTTTAAGCAGAGATCATTACTAGCCTGTTGATGAACATAGTATGCATACTATGCTTACTATAATCATGCATGCTATAAGCAGTGTCAACAGCAACTCCTGGTTTTGACTTTTGTTGCAGTCTTGTCTTTAATTTGATTTCTCTTCCCAATCGCCATGCACCCTGGTCTCTTCTTCTCTTTGAGGTGTCTCTCATTCTGTCTCCAAGACCTCCCAGAGTCCTGCCATATACTGCCTTGCCATATACTGCCCTGACTCGGCTGCTTTTCACAACCTGTCTCTGGAGACTTCCAGCCTTTTATGGTTTTGCCCAAATTTATCCTAGTCATCTCCACAGTCAGTGACTTTCCTTTTGATAGCTACAAATAGCACAGCAGCTCCCTCACCTCTTTCTTCTGCATGTAGCTGCAGAACAAGCTGCAGACTGTAGTGTGTGAACACACCTCAGTCCTATTTTAACCATTTCTGCATCACTTGCTCCAGGGTCATATTTACACAAAGTGGTAGAAAAAGCATTAAAACTTAACTGCATTGATAAAAACTTAAGAAAATATTGCCTCAATCTATGAATTTTCTATTTCATGAATGATTCAAAGTAAATTGTGCTAGGACCACATTCAATTATGTATTCTACATTCCTTTTTCACCTCTACCTTTTTAAAATATGTGCCTCAATTCCTGCTCAGTATTTAAATACAATTAATTGTCAATCTGTTTTTACTGCACAGCGGTTTGGGATTTTATACTCCAACCTCTGATTTGGGCTTTTTTAGTAACTTCACTTTTTTTCTGCTTGTATATGAACTTTCAAGCAGTGCTTACTTTGATTTGTGTAGTTTCCTATACAAAGCTGTGGGGCTGTAAGTGTCAAAGGGTACATGAACACATGAGATCTCCACAGGTTGCACTTTTGTTCACACTGCTATTTTGAGCATGATTTTAGTTCAAAGTATAATGGCTAAGCTGTTCTTAACTTGGTCATGTCTAGCTTAGCACTGAGCCCTCTCTGCTTGAGAGAGCTTTGTAGCTTGGACTGAAAGGAACTCCAAGCATTTGAAAGAAGAGCAAGTATGTCCTTGATGGTGAGCTTTAACATGGTGATATTGGTGGTGTCAGCATGTTTGTAGATTTCTGCAAAATGCTGGCATTCATCTCACATCCCTTTCTTATTGAACCAACTGCAACTGTCTTTATCAATAGTTGCACAAAGGCATTATTAAAGAAGGAAGGCATTATTAAAGAAGGAATCAGCAAGAAACTGATGGCAGACCTAATGGGTGCCCCGGGAATCCATTTGGACCAATTACTCTACATTACCTGTTTATATGGCCTTGAAGAAACTATACAGTCTTTGATGGGAAAATTAGCACATGGAAGGATTGGTACAGTGAGAAATAGCAGTGGGGACATCAAGTATCATAAATGATATTGCGTGGTGACATGGTTTCACTCAAACTACACACAAGTTTTAATACAGTCAAAGCCAGCTTGTGCACCTAGGACTGCTTGACGTAGTTCATACGTGCTGGATTGTGTCCATTTAGTATTTCAGAATACACATCTCAGCAGAGGAGCTGAGCATCACAGAAGTGAACTATAATAATAAAGCTCTAAGCCACTACCAATTATCTGAGAAGTTTATATAACAGGGAAGTTAGGTGACCTTGCATGTGGCTTTGCCAGCCATGCTGCAACAAGACCACACTTGCCATGTCTCCTTTCCTAGCTAGCTGGGCTGCCAGTGCTCCACAAATTAATACCATATCCCAATATTGTCAACTGTTATAGGGCTACAGGGATATTCAAATAAATAATTAATATTGGATTTTTTTTTTTTAATGCCAGATATGAGGCATTAGCAAAAGCTGCAGGCATTCATTACCATTCAGGGTAGAGGCTGCATGTTTTCTCATCATCATTGGAATGGTGGTTGTGCTGCCACCTCTCATTGCTCCTTATGAAGCAAGAGGTATACATATTTTCTGACAGAATGAGGTCACTGACATTATCTCTGATCAGTTGAGTAATACTCATGACAGTTTTTCATTGTTTTACCCTAGAAATGACAGTCTAGTTTCCTATTCTGCCTGCCCTTTTTTTGTTTTAAGGGGACCAATACTTGCAAAATGACTCCAGAAACTAAGGTCTATGTGTAAAGGAGGATTCCTCTCTCCATGGGAGTCTTAAGAAGCAAAAGAAGCAATTTTTAAGGCCTGGTTGCCATTTATCTTCAGCTGCGTTTGAAGGATTTCCTTTCTAACCACACAGATGGTGGGAGCACCTTGCAGGGTGACGATATGAAAAGAAGTGTATAAATGCTCTAAGTTGGAATCTGTCATGCTGGAGGAGCAGAGGATGGCAGGAAGGGATGACATCAGTTCATCAACTCCACTCTGCCTTGCAGTGTCTTGGAGGGAAATGCTGCTCCTCCTGCTTTGCTGGAGATGATCTCCCTGTAGGAAGGATCACCAGATGTGTATCTTCATTCCATAGGAAGTGGGATAATGGTGGCAGTGTCCTACTGCCAGAGGGGACAGTGGGTTGTTACAGCTCACAGGGCTGCAATGAGCAGCACCCAAGCTCATCTGTCAGATCACTGAACTGGTAAAATTTGGTCTCATCTAGTTAAACTACATCTTGTGCACCTGAGAATGATCTCTTGGGCAGCAGCTTGCAAGAGCTGCTGTATCTTATGCAGCAGCTCTCCAAGAGCTGCTATTCAAAGGAACGGGTCAACTGGTTTGCTTGTGTGAGTTGTTATAATAAGGGATAATTAAATGCCTGTAGAACTGAATTTGGACCTTCTAATTGTAGAAGAATTTAGCAATATTTCTACCTAATTTGATTCAAATTGAAAAAGGCACTGATTTATATCACATTGCTTACTTATACCTTAGTGAGAGATAAAGTTCTCTCTCTATTCATTTTCATAAATTTTAAGGCCAGGACAATGCATCAGATCATCCGTGCTCCCCACTGCAGAGTCTAACTCCTGTACCTCTGTACTGAGCTCAAAGCGACTAAAGCTCTGCTTAACATTTAAYAGTCCCATTAATTTTCAACTGCTGTGTCACTCAGACTTAAAGTGTTTGTATCCTTGACCTTGGGCACCTAACCCATAAGCCAGATGATTATGCATTTGCACCTTGTCTGTAAGCACTCGGTCTTTCAGCATTTGGCATGCAGATACMTCAGTAAGTAACATAAAATAACACTTCAAACATTTCTAGTACAGGGAAGACTAAAGARACGTGAGAAATTCAAATGCTTTTGTCTTGTTTAATAATTCTGCAAGTCTGAAAGTGTCAATAAGCATTCAGAAAATGCAACATAACACACAAAAGTTTGGAATGATTTACTTTTACCTTTAAAAAAAAAAAAAGAAGAAAAGAAATCTTATTGAAGTCTCCTTGAAAAATGAAGGAGAAGGAWAAAAGAAAGAAAATACACCACTTTTCTTGGTGTAGCTTGTATTGAATGTTTTTGTTTGGTTTTGTTTTGTTTGTTTAATTATTTCTTCCCCGTTCACAGAAACACAAAATAGTTGAGGTTGGAAGGGACCTCTAGAAATCATCTAGTYCAACCCCCCTGCTCCAGGAGGGACATCTAGAGCACACAGGGTGCACAGGGTGTCATCCCAGCAAGTTTGGAAGATCTCCAGAGAAGGAGACTCCACAACCTCTCTGGGCAGCCTGTCCCAGGGCTCCRTCACCCTCACAGGAAAGAAGTTCTTCCTCACATGGAGATGGAACTTACWGTGTTTCAATTTGTACCCATTACCCCTTGTCGTATCATTGGCCACCACTGAGAAGAGTTTGGCCTCCTCCTCTCTAAAATCATTCCTCAGGTACTTATACATATTAATCAGATTTCCTGTCAGTCTTCTCTTCTCCAGGCTAAACACGTCCAGTTCATTTAATCTTTCTTCATACAATAGGTTTTCCASTCCCTTAATCATCTTTGTCGCTCRTCATTTCATTTAACTAGAAAATGGAAAACCTATTTGCTCAAAATTCTTCAGTGAGTGCTTGGGAAATATACATCTCTCTTGTAGTAATTAATTGATATAGTGCAGGTTCAGTTTTTCAGTGGAACCTCCTTTGCATTTGAATGGAAATGTGCTCAACTGCACTGCACAGAGACACACAATTTTTGGAAGAGCTAAGGCAGAGGGAATGGACGCTAACGCGAAACTGAAGATCATGGTTGAGCTGACCTAGGCTTCTTCCCTGGATCAATCTGCCTCCCTCCCCAGTTGGATACATTTGGAGTCTATGTATAGTGGATGCTGTTAATTATTCACTGAAGCCGCTCTTGAGAATGGATCCAGCAGTGCTAAGGATGGACAAGGATGATCTTGAATATACTTCAGTGACATCTTTACAAGGGAACTTCAGTGATTTCTTCCAGATGTTAGCAGAGAGAAAGGGATGAGGTGGTGAACAGGAGCCTGACTGAGCTGTTGAGGTGAATTTCAGTAATGYGATTCTGAAACTCGGGAGTCACATGTGGCAAGTCTGCAGAGCTCTCAATAAGGCAAGGGTGCTCAAGAGTCACTGTGTACCCTGGGCCAGACAACGTCTTCCCAGTGATCAGTGGAGTTTGTAGGGCCTCTTAAAACAGCTGGTGGCCTCTCTTATGCCCCAGATCTCTGTCACTGGCCCAGCCCCTGGCCAGGACATGTCCATCTCCTCAGAGCGGCCCAGGGATGGAGCCCTGGAGAGTGGCASCTGCTCCAGCTGTGTCAGGGATAGGTAAAGGCATCTGGAAGATCAAGTATTGGGAATGGCAGCACTTTAARGCCATCTTCTAAGTAACAGCATTTCTGGGTTTTTTTCAGGTTAAGTGATTTTTTGTTTTGGCACTTTTTACTCTCAAGGTGTAGTCATGCTTGGTTTGTGACCTAGTATCTTCCATTTCTCATTAGTGGAAATAATGACCAAGCCTTTCCTATAAAAAGAGAAAAAGGGTCTGGAGCGAAAATGAACTGTCAATCTGATGTTTAACCAAGTGCAGAATGGAAAAATAATATTTTCCAAGATTGTTACCAGTGAAAATTAATAGAGTGCTACTGAGTAATAATTTACATTCAGATAGAATATTAACWTCTACATTTTTACTGACATGGTAAGCATCTTAATAGTATTAATAGTATTTMACAATATTAAAATGTCTTAACAGTATTTAAATGCCTGTTATTTCTTTTGATTTGCCACAATTAATGTTTTATGATATGTATGCAAGCCAATAAACTATAAAATTTAATTAAAAGTTGTCTCTYTTGATTTTTGTAAAGACTGAGCAGTAAACAGAACTAAAGAAGCCATGTTGTACTCAAAACCAGCATGTTGACACAAATATGGGTAAAGGATGCTAACGATACTGAGGGGTTTTTTGTAATCTCCTAATTTTTTGAATGGAAACAAGGCCTTAAATGAAAACGATCATTATACAAATTAGATGGATGTTATTACTAAGTGTGTTAATCTTTTCTCTTTTCCCCTCCAAATATTCACTTTACAAATATAATTACTTTTAATCATACCGGTTCCACTGAATTAGAGATTTGGTTTCCTTTTTATGCTCAAATTCAAGGCCTTTCTATTTAAAAACACATTATTTTTATAGATATTTTCCTGCCATTTTACTTCAAAAGCATCTACTAAAATTTCAAAAAATGTAATTAACTAGCACAGAAAAGTTGCCATGGTAATTTTCTTCTTTTCAGCATCATAAAATAGCTGGCTTCTCTGTTGCAGGTCTGTAGCAGAGAGTGTGGGTGTTTAATTAAACTGACTCCTTAATTGTGCATATTGCAATTACATTTCCTGGCAGTTTTGGAGACTGATAGGCAGCTATTGAGTGGTTAGCCCCGAGAAAAAAAATCAGGACAATGCCTGCATGGCATTTAAATAACATATTTTGAAGTCTAACTAGTTTCTTGGTAGATACCATTGTCACCTTAAAAGTCAGCACAAATTCTGTCCTATGCTTAAAAATATCCTAAATCCATGAATCTCTGGGAAGGTTTTTTTGAATACTTTTTCCCAAACAGTTTGCAGTAGAGAAAGCAACACAACGTGTTGTAGTATCAGATGCCATCTGGCAAAATCTCTTTGCCTGAACCCTTCACCTGCTTTGCAAAGAACAACAATGAAATTCCCCATTGAAGACTCTTCAGTCTCATAATCACATCCAGCACTTTGCAGCGCTGCCTCTCTATCAGTACATATAATTAATGTGCACTTTGAGACATTAAGCAACAAATTTGGTAATTGAGAAGTATTTCATGGGCAGATGAGGAAGCGGCCATCTGCCACATTCTTTGTGCACTTGTGCAGTTTATTTTAAAAATAAAATAAAATAAAATAAAATAAAATAAAATAAAATAAAATAAAATAAAATAAAATAAAATAAAATAAAATAAAATAAAATAAAATAAAATAAAAATAAAATAGTGAATTCACAGTTTTACGAAGACCAAACACACTCCTGAGAACCTGACTTTGCCTTTGTTGGAAAGCAATTTGTTATTAGTCCAAATTCATATTCTCCATGCATGTTTTCCACAGATATTTTGCTGATGGGGTAAGGAATATAATTTCTTTGAAATGCCACTTAACAAAAAGTTTAACAGAAGTAAAAGCAAAGGAGTGTTAGAGCATTGATGACACGCTTTTTCAAAGTTGTTTCTAAATGACCTGAAACATCTGTACAATTCTTGTAAAAAGCTAACAGAAATCTGTAAAAAAGATGCATCAGGGCAAAAGAGGATTAAAGAAATACATAGGAGAAAAGCCCATTAGTAGCTATCATGTGCCACATGCTACAGGTAGCCTGTGTCATGACAGACACATGCTGAAATGTACTGGCAGAGAGGCATCCGAGAGGGGTGGATGGCTATGCTGCATCTGGTCTCCTCCATGSCCTTTCCTAAAGGCCCGTTTCCATTAATCTTTCACTTGAGCAGAGCCACAAGGTCCGTGTGGTTCCTGTGCTGCATTTCATGCCTTTCCCTGAGATGTATAAGTCTAGAATACCAAGTGAAATTTAGAGGTAGGACACTGTGTTTCACTGAGACGGGGGTGGGTCTTAGTCCCACTGGCTTTTGTAAGATCCCAGTTGAAGTGAAAATGGCATAAATTAAACAAAGAAAAAAATAAGAAAGATGAAAATGTCCATTTCACTTTGCACTTATCTCTACAGTATAATTTTCAGTTTCATCTTACTGCTTCATATCTGGCACAGGGGACACAGCTGCCTCCTCAAGGTCTAAAGACAAATGCCTTCAGAGGTGAATGGCCACAGAAGTCAAGCACCAAAGGTAGTTCACACAGTAATTATTTTGACGGTGCAGCGCAGTGGCATGTTAAAGAACTGGTAGCTCCTCCATCAATGGCATGAATTTAGCCTGATTTCCTGTGATTTTGTGTACCAGTGTTGACTTYGACAGGGACTGATATAATGTGACTTGTCCTCATTTGTCTTCAGCTGTTCCTGTGGGAGATTGCTAAGGTCTCTCTCTACCATATATGTCAGTTCTGTGAAAATTTTTAAGAATTTGCTCCCATTGAGATCTCTGCCTTCTTGTCAAATTTGATTGAAATTAGTTAATCTTTTAATGTACTGGACATGGTACAGGAAGAGATTTATACAATCATACACATAGCACATTTTTTTAGGTTTAGTTTCCTTAGGGAAGGTGGCAAATACCTCCTGCATCCAGAGACACCATCCATCTGTAATGGTGAAACACTCTCTTTTAGAAGGTATTTAGCTATAGCACAAATTTAAAAGTGAGTAAGTGAAATGAGAGTTCTACATAGTTTGTAGTCAGTGGGAAGGGATTTCTTTTTCATCCTTCAGAGTCCTTGACACGTAACCATTTTCTTATATAACACACTTCAGATGTTCTTTCATAGTTTTAACCGTGCTGAAGTCTACTCAGCGGAAAGAAATCTTATTATCTTCAGTTTAATCTTTCATTATCTGACACAGTGTGAGGATATGAGACTTTGATTGTGGGTTCACTTTGGAGATTACAGCATTTAAAATTTTATACCCTCCCTTTTTTTCGGTGGGGTAGTGGTGGTAAAAGTTTAGGTGGTAAGTTATCTATTTTAATTATATTTGCCATAAAATACTGAGAATGTTCTGATATTCATCCACTCATTTTAAATCCTAAAAGTCTGTAGACAAAATAATAGGTAGCCATTCACTATGTACTAGCATCCTGCATCTAAGGCAAACGTCCCTTTAAGTGCATTGTGGTGGCCTGTTGCACCTATGGTCTTTACAAAGTCATTCATCTGTGACAATATCATATGATGTTGCAGTAAATAAGTTATCTAAGTAGATTTATGGGTCACAGTAAAGTATCTGTTTGGAATCCTTTGTACTAGGAAAAGTCTATACATTTGCTGTAAATGTATCCCCAATATCTCTGAATCATTTTCTTCTTTTTTGCACACTATAAGATTGCCACTGTTATGGCCAGTCTTGATATATGATATGGCTGAGGAAATGCTATCGCTTCTGCTTTGTATTTCTGTTCAGGKTTTTAATGAGATTACTTTTTGTTATGAAGAGATTTGATATTGTTTATGTGAATAGTATGGGTTGTAATAGGTTACTACCTATAGGTATATAGATATAGGTGTGTGTATATATATATAGGTATATAGGTATATAGGTATATATAGGTAGGTATATTCTTTTACTTTGCAGGATCATGATTTGGTCCCAAATCTGGAGGCATTCTATCACCAGGGAGTCCTACTACCTACTCTCATGGGATGTGTTTGCATTTATTTGAAATCCTAGAATGCTTAAGGTTGGAAGGGACCTCTAGAGATCATCTAGTCCAACCTCCCTGCACATGCAGAGTCACCAATGGTGAAGAAGTATCAAAACGCAAAACATAGTGTTTTCTACAAGATGTAATTCCACTGTGAAAACTAACATGGCAAAAAAAGGACCACTTTCTTTCTATCTACTTCTGTCACAAATGGCCACACATGATCTTTTAGGTAGGCATGCATCACCGTCKACCTTGAATCTCCTTCGTGTTAATTTATTGTTGCTTTTTTCGTTTATTTTTGCTCTTGCAACTCCCTCTGGAAGGCTATTGCAGGAAATCGCTCCTCTAATGTCCAGAAAGCACCGTCAGCTTTCCAGGCAAAATGTATACATGCCAATTAATGCTCATTTGTTCTGATGACCAAACTGTTCTTTAGTTTAAATTGCTCTTATGGCTCCTTGATGCATACCTACAATGTATTTATACTGCCCAGACAGATCTCTTTCAGACAGTTTTGTAAAGTTAAACAAGATGAGCACTCTTGGTTTACTCTCGAGAGACAAACCTTGTTTCTTTGACCATTCTGTGACCATGCCCTGTTGGGTTTATCTTCTCAGAGTTGGCACGAACCACYGCCTGAACTTCAGTCAATGTCTCCCCAGATTGACTCACACCAAAATTAATACTCTTCTCTCCTGGAGATAGGAGTTGAAGTCACTGAAGTGGCCACTCTGCATCAGCCTTCAGAAACAAATACGGATGTCTGAACTGCTGATGTTGAGTTTTACCGTTTAGTAGGCGTACCTCATACGAAAGGGATGAGCAGAAGGTGTACAGCCAAGGAAAACCTTCAATTTTTATATTTTCCCATCTAAATTCATCTATTGTTGGATAAATCAATAGCTTCTTCCTCTCTGTGGGAGTTCCCATGAGCTCTTTTTCTTTAACATCAGGAGAATATCATTTAGACAGCCAGAAGGAATTCAATTGTAGCAAAGGATCATCCTGGGAAAGAGGAAAAAATGCCTCTTTTTATTTAAAATATAGGAAACATGAAATTTTTTAGCTGGTTCACCATTTCCCAGTATAAGGCATTTGCAGAACGTGCCTTTTCAAAACAAGTTTAAAAGATAAAATAATTTAGTTGCCCTGAAGCATAGAACATTTTTTTTCTCCATATTARTCTCACAGCACAAAATAGTCGGAAAGTATCAGGGACTGTAATTCACAGTTGTAGTTTTGTTTGTTTGTTTGTTTTTCACATGGCTTAATCATATACCTTAATTTTGAAGCCCACATTCAATAATACAAGTTCACTTTGCCAGCATCTTTAATAAATYATCCTTTTCCTGTACAGCCTTTATTATTGCTGGGCCCTCTCTGTCAATATCTTTTACTTCATGTAAATATTGTTATATACATGCATATTTTATATCCCATGGATACCTGTTTTTTCTTCTTCAGATCACTTTGTTCTGAGAAGCAAAGTCTCACAGATACAATAGTGTCCCATTCCCCTGGGGAATGGTCACATCTGGATGTCATGGATTTGTCACAAATGGTTTGGAAAGGCTAGAAGTACAGGTAGAGAAATAAAAAGCAGAAATGGCAAAACAAAAGAAAGCTTTGTAATGCTGTGCAGCTTATAGGACTTTAAAAGGTACAGAGCTCTTCTTGCATGATGAGCTCATGGTCTCTCTGCCCTTTCCAACCTTCCTCTTCTGTTTTAGCTCTAAAAAAAGTTAATCCAGAAGAAAAGGCTCAAAAGACCAAGCTGAACAAGCTCAATTAATTATTTGATTAACATTATAATTAAGCTGTAATCCAGAAAGATAGACCTTACTCAAAGAGGTGGCAGTGTAGAGCCYGCTCAACACATATTTTGACACAATTATATTTATACCCTGGTTTATTCTAACTTAAAGCATCTGTTCTTATTACCTCAGACTCTTTCCTTTTGTCTCTCCCACTGTGTAAGGTCACTGGAAGGGCATTCTCAGAGAGTGTCCGAGACTCATCATGAGTACTCCTTGATGAATGAAAGTGTCAGTCCTATGTAGTTGGCACTAGTCATTTAGGACCCATAAAAACAAAATGTGTGCGTGAAAATGATTTTTGGAGGAAAATTGTTGTTGATTGATTCCATTTTTCTCCTGTGATTTCCTTGTCCTTGTGCTCTCTTCAGTAATCCCTTTTGGATGCTTCTGGAAACCAGATGTTTGGATAAGTAAGCACTTGGTATGCKGCAGTTTGGCCATCCCCATGCTTTGCTCCTGACCAGGCTGCCTAAAGCAGCAATCTCCAAATCTGCTTTTTGTCCTGCTGTTTTCCCAGACACCTCAGCATTGCTGCGTCTAGAGTCTAGTAGGGAGGTAACCCTTATCCATATGAGCTATTAGAAGGAGAACAGACAGAGGTAGGCCTTAATTTTTATCTGCTTGTCTGTGGTAAGAAAATCTTGCTCTGTGCTGAAAAAAAAWAAAAACCCGCCTTTCAGGAACACCTCTGTCCCAGTTTAAATGAATCTGTTTTTGAAGCAGTGTGTAGTTAGATGGAGTTTCTCATGCAAGTTTCTTTACTGAGATATTTTACAGGATGCTATAGATGCTTGGAAGAAAAGAGGCAGGGAAATGCTTTTGTAAGGGTTATGCAAATAATTGGTTGTTTTTCACATTTCCTCCTGCAGTGTTTAAAACACTCTCCTTATGAATATATGTCCATGTCTGATACTCACTAACAGCTTGCTTTAACCTTGTGATGCTGAAGAAAGACAGACATAATCTCAGACATACATATCTGGAGACAGACAGACATAAACTCAATGCAGTTATTCTTACTGAAGAAATAGCCCTATAAAAAACAATGGATCACTAATGTTAACAAAAAGTCCTTAGTAGTTAGTGGGGATAGAAGAGTTTGACTGATATTTCATTTKGGGATTATGAAAATTGCTTTATTGGCAAAAGAACTGATCTTTTGCTCCAACCTACTGATCTTTCTACTCTGATCATTTTTATTACAAAGTATGTACGCAACAGCAAATACATATACTGCGACAGTTTTGTATCATTCTTTGCTTTCTCTCTTTACTAGTGAAGGAAGGAAGTCTAATGAGATGCTAATGTGCTAGAAAGAGCCTTTGAATGAGCTTGTTTTAGTCAAAATATTGCAAATRCGTTCATGCTGAGACTATCAATAGCACTAAAAAGGCTTGTTGACAAATGCCTCATTTTTTCTTAATAACACTTGCTTTAATGGTACTGTGAAAGAAATCAACTTTTCCTTAATAATATAGTCTTAACCACTAAAAATCTACCTTCCCATGGTTACTGGCATTTTCAAAGCAGTGTTTCCTTTTGATTCCCATATGTTTTCGACAATCTCAAATCGACTTAGTTCAATACATAAGATTAGAGAAGATTGAATTAAAGMAGAATCATAGATACCTTATAAAGCCAACAGAGCAGCTTGATTCTGGACAATGTCTGAGCTAATGTTGCTTTTCAAACTGAGTGACAAGCAGGCAGTTTGTAATGCCAGCAAGTACTGTCRGATCAAATTGACTAGGCTGACACTAGGCTAATGATACCAATACTGAGTTGATTGTCTGTTAATGGATATGAAAAGATAAACATATTAAAATCACAGGTCTTATATTTTGCTTTATCTAGCATTGATTTAAGTGCAGTTTGCTTCCACAACATGAAATTATTTATTTGCTAGTTTTTCTCAGGTGAGTTTGGTAATGAAACTCTAGAAATATTTTCTTTCCACATTGTACTTCAAAATTAAAGACTTTTCTTTCTCATACCTTGCTCTGTTTGCCTGTTGTCGGATGGGCCTAGGGATTGCCTTCCTTAGTTTATCTGTGTACAACCCAAGGCCTTCTTCATTGCTGTAGGCATTAAAGTAAAAACTAACAATGAACGAGTCCAAGCACGGAAACCAGGGGGAGCCTGTGAACTGTCCAAAGGAATGGAGCATGGGCTGGGAGATACAGGTGGTTGCTTCCTTCAGCAGTCAACAGAAAGAACAAGAAATAAGCATCTCCATGAGSCTGCCACAATATTAATTTGCCGACTTTCTCAAAACTTTTGTTAATGCGAAAAGAATGACTTTCTTGCAAAGTTGAATGCAGAGGGCAATGCAAGTTTTAACAGTGTTTTCAGTKAAACATCAGGTACTGAGGTCTACTGAAGCCTTGGCCTATTGATTTGTATAAGACTTGCAGTCTACTCAAGGTTAAGTATATGCCTGTTCCTTATAGTGGCTGGGCATACTTTAGATTAATAACAGCGCTGTTAGTTAGGTTGGGTACACAAGAAGAATCACTGGAGAAACTGGTAGCAATATAAATACATTGGCAGGATTATAGATAAAGACTTGTATCAGGGGCTGAAGCAGAACGAAAGGAGCTGAGCTTCAAGAAAGACTTCAGAAAAAAAGCAATGGGTTTTTCTTATATTTTCTTATATTACTTATATCAGTAAATAACAATTTCTGCAACAACTATCACTGCATGAATGTCCAATTTGTAGGTTTATATATCTCTCCATACGTTTGGTTATTCACCACATCCATGGAACTGCCAAAGACATTTTCAGAAGTGATTTTTCTTTTGTGGTTTTTGTTGTTGTTTTTTGTCTATTTCTTTGTTTGTGGCAGGGATGCTGTTTTGTTGGCTTGTTTTGCAGGAAGGTATCCAAAAGCTGAATTCAGACATTGTTTTGYTTGGAACACTTCCATTTCACTCATCCTCAGTGATTTGATCTGTTTGTATTAGTTTGGATAATAAATGTCCTTTTAAAATGTAACTATTATACTCAGCACTATAACTTGTAGTGATTTTACCATGTTACAAGGAAAGATTTAACATTATAAAATTATTTTACTAGTAATTTCTGTATTTTTCTACAAATCACAAACTTACAATTTAGGTATGCTCATTTTATAGTTTCACAATAGATCACCTTCAAATTTCTATTCTGCTAAACATTTTCTGTGTGCAACTGYTTTTAATAAGCTAATGCTGAAAGGAGAGAATAACAAGTTGTTATACCTCAAAAATGTGGAGCTTCTTGCAAGTCACTTTTTTTTTTTCTCTGTAATACCAAGACGGAAAAGACTAAACAATATATTTTCTCCAGGCTGAAAGTACATTGAAATTCACATTTAGAAAATATGCTCTCCATAATGCCGTGAAGTCCTTAATTTGGTAATTTCTCCCAGAAGAATGTAAATCACTGCTGCATCCCCCAAATGTTTGTGAGTTTATCAAAAGGAGCATTTATTCAGTATTCATGCTACACTGTCTTTAAATCCTTTGGATTATACAGCTTCTGTATTCTTTTAAATTCCTAATAAATATGTTGCTGACATCCAGCTGTTCTTTTCAGCACATTACAACCCAGCACCCTAGAGCAGGCTGTTAGTCTGTTGGYGTCCATCTCTTTCATTTATGGCAGTTGAGGTGACAGTAGCTGCCTGCAGCAGTGGGCAGTCTTTGCCTTCCTGGACTGTGTTGTACCCAGGTTGAGGACAGGGAACAGTGCAGGACTTCCCACACAAAAAGCTTGTGAATAGCTCATCAAAGTGAGTCTTTGATCTCTCTGCTGACCATTGCTCAGAGGTGTCTGTGGCAGTGTGCTTCATCTTTCTGATGCTTCTGAGACTTCTTTGGGGTTRGGAGCATTGAGTTTGGTTGCAGGGCAGTTTCACTCATGTTAGAGACTCCCATATATAGAGCGGCCAAGGACTTCTCAGCAGAGGAAAGCCATCTGCTTTCTGCTTTGAAGCACATGGTTCATCTTTGTCTCTTATCAAATGCAAGCAAAGGCTGTTCCTYGCCGTTGTCCTTGACAGTAATTAACACTGAAGCAACGGGGTCCCAGCAAAAGGCTTTGGCCAGAAAGGTTCCCAATGGGAAAGTGTACATTTTTGTTCCTGGTGGCCGTACCCAACATGTTCTTTAAATCAAAAAATAAAAAAAAAAAAAATACAGCTCCCATTTTGGGTTGATTGAAATATGAATTTCTTTAGCTGTACTGAAAATATTTCAGCTATGTGTGAAATGCAAGCAGGGTGATAAATTAGTGATTTTAATTAGCAAAAAAATGTTAAAAAAATACTTGAAATACAGTAGTTTCAAAGAACAGACAGCATCTTGTGCCTGAGGAGGAATTTTCTGCAAAATAAAGGCACACAGCATCTCATCAGGGGAAGGGAGRAACTGAAACAGARGAAAAAAGTGTTGCTGGTAAATTTATTAGAAACCTCGTATAAGTAATAGAAATGCCACGCCAGATCTTTGGTGCCGTGGACCCTTGTTAGCTTTCACCTCCCATCAGCACATCACTGAAATACAGAGAGGAAACCAAAGTGCTGAGAGACAACAAGTTGTCCCGTGAAAAGTTTTAGATGAGAGGGACTGGTGAGTGTGACAGAACCAGGTCTGAGTGATGTTTGGGGAAATATATGCACCAGTTAAAAGGAAGAGAGGAATGGGACATTTTAATTTAGGCTCACTCGAGAGTTTTCCATCTTYGTTTCCATCACACAGCACATAGCTCACACAGCAGCAGGGCAAACTCCATCCCAGTAGTCCTGCGTGGAAAAGGACATTTTTGTCCATTTTCCATATCAACCTGCCTGATTTAATCTTCTGACCATCCTCTAGCTTGTCTCTTAAAGTGACCATTTTATTGACAGTTGCAGCGAATATGGGAATCAGTTTAGACAGTTCTGTCTACTGCAGCATGAAATTTTTGTGTTGTGACCTTGCTTGCATCCTTAATCTCTGCTAGAGATGCTCATCTCCTTGCACTGTATCAATGAATCAATTTTATTTTCTCTGCTGAGAAAAAAAAAAAAAAAAGAGCTGTAGCACTTTTATTTCTTTTTCATTCCTTCTCTCCTTATCTCCAATAGGAAAAGTTATGCAGTTTCACTTTYTGTAACAGCCTATTGATTGTATATGTCAGCTGTACATTTGTGGGCACTGAAGGATTTAAATTTTTTTTGTATTTGCTCAATTATATATGAAAAAGAATAACTGCTCTAGGGATTACTGAGAGGTGGGTATCTTGTTGGCATGTTTTATAACACATCATTCACATGTAATTGCAGCATAGCAATGTAATTACAAAAGGTATTTTTTTGGACTCATCAGATATACCCTTTGGAAGATATGTGCATCTGCAGTCCCAAGACTGTAGACCTGCAGTAGGCAAGAATGTTTCCCTTTGCCTGTTGTACTTGCCCAAATTTAGTGTGCTTGTATAAATGGTTTGCCAAGGGATAAATGAAATAATTTTGCTAATCATTTGCAGCAAATGGCAAGAAGGCAGAAGCAGTAACTGAGACAGGTTTTACTCCATCACAGGCCCAAGCATGTTGGAGCAGGGCATCTGTGTAGGACTGCTGTTATTCCTCATTAGTGCTTGGTTCCTGACCTCTTTCTTTCAAGCTCATGCTCTTTGAGATGCCAAATATAAGTCTCGTGTTTCCTGATGGCTTGGTATTACAGTTCAAAAGGGCAGGAAATTTGGCCACCTCTTCTCTAGTAGGAAAAACGTTTATTTCTCTTGAGGGGAAAAAAAAAAGACAATAAATATCTACAGCTAATAGAATAGCATGTTTTCACTTATTCACTAGGAATGACTGTATAACTTGTTCTACTTGTATTACTCAGTGCAAGTCCTTGGGAGTGAGTGCTTTGGGAGTGAGTCCTTGGGAGTGAGTGCTCTGTGAGGAAAAATTACTCTAAAATGGGTATTTCCAAACCACATGCAAGAATGTTTGAGATGACAGTTTCTAGTAAATCTTTGCTCATGACCAACACAGATTACCTGATTAAATTAAATGTTCTCAAGGCACTATATTTTATAAAGTTAATTTCAGATCAATAATCAAGACTTACTATTGACATTATTTGATTCTAATAAACCTTTCCCATGTCTCATACTACTATAGCAGGTATCAAAGGCAACTGAGTGCTATGGTCCTAGGGACACCACAGCTATTGGGTTATTACAGTCCTTTATCCAGATGAAGACAACACTCCAGCTTTCTTCYACCTGCTAGGCCCCCTTCACAGTGGCAAAAATGTGTCTGAGAATATGCTGAATCACCTACTGTTACAGATATCCGGTTTAATAATAAGACATTGTTGCAACCTGCAAAAGAAGTAAAGCTGTATTTTTGCAGAGATCTGTGAGCCTTGTCAGTCCTGGAGAGTTCAGCAGCATGGGAGCAGAAGGGAGAGCCTCTGAGGTAATGGCTCTGGTAGCACAGAGCTTCARGATAACYTGTTTCAAGATTTAGCTCTATGCTKTGCAACTGAAGTGTGCTCTTTGGCAAGTCACCACATCTCCTTTCCAATCCTATAAATAGGACATAATGCATCACATGGTCATAGCTAAGAACCAGCACCAAAATAAAGAGATATGGRTTGGGCAATAGGGCAGAAACTGACATCTGTGTACAAGTAGATTTCTTCATCATGAGTCCTTTGGAATGAACAATGTTCTTGCATCTCGAGTACTGTGTGCAGTTCTGGGTTCCCCAGTACAAGAGGGATGTGGAGTTGCTAGAGAGAGTCCAGAGCAGGGCTACAAAGATGATTAAGGGCCTGGAACATCTACCCTATGAGGGTAAGAGAGCTGGGCCTCTTCAGCCTGGAGAAGAAAAGGCTGAGAGGGGGACCTCAGCAGTGTGTACAAGTACCTCAAGGGAGGGAGTGAGGAGGATGGGGCTGGCCTCTTCTCAGTGGTAGCCAGTGACAGAACTAGAGGAAACGGCCACAAATTGAAGCACCAAAAGTTCCACAGGAACTTGAGAAAGAATTTCTTAATAGTGAGGATGACAGAGGACTGGAATAGGTTGCCCAGAGAGGTGGTGGAGTCTCCTTCTCTGGAGATCTTCAAAACCCGCCTGGACACCACCCTGTGCCACATGCTCTAGGGGACCCTGCGTGTGCAGGGGGGTTGGACTAGATGACCTCTAGAGGTCCCTTCCAACCTTAAGTATTCTATGATTCTATGAAATACTCAATGTTGATTTAAAAACAGGTACTTTGTTTTTTATTAGATACATTGAAGACATGSCACTTTAATTCATTTCTATCAAACTCCATTGTCAGAAAGAGAGAAATTTCTTTGCCAAAAGACCTGGCTGCTAATTCCTAAAAGTGCACTGTGACCACATTCAGGCCTCTCTCTCCWGTTCATGTTGTCTGCTGAAATGATGCCTTCAAATCTAGGAAATSACTTAATTTGCTTTAAAAWAAGAAAAGGCAAAAAAGGAAGCTTTTATTAATATTTCTGTTTGTTTTATAAGTTTGTGCTATTGTGTTTCATAAGTTAACTGAAAACTCATCACCTTTTCCGTGTGAATAATTGAGAAAGAATATGTGATGTGGTCTCTTCTCAGAAACTTGTTTCCTATTGATGAAAATGTTCTGCCATGGTGAAAATGCAATTTTAAAACAAAAGCCTTCCTTATTGAGTATGGCAGAGTTCTTGAAAGTTGCAAAAAATCACTAGTAGAATGATATTACTTTTTCACTATAAATGATTTTTTCYACTTGGCTCCACAGTCTTCAAAAGCTTTAGGGGATAAGACAAAAACAGATAAGCAATAGAATAAGAGATATTGTTGAGAGGTGTTAAAACTAGCATGATTTTTTTGATCCAAATGCRCATATTTTGGGTCATGTTAAGACTTTTGTGCACTGTTAAATGACAAGGAAATCCAGCGTGTGGGTTTTTTTTTTTCATGAGAGATTATGAAAGCAGAGTGCATGTGTGATGCTATGGGAGCTCTCCCTTGGGAAGGGCTGCTATCTGTAATGCTTGGACCCCTCAGGGTGGGCCAGGGATGATGGGTGACTGCCAAGGAACTGACATACTCCAGGCCTCATCTGCCCTGGTTCTCCTACTTGAAAAAAGATTAATTGTTGGTTTGAGTCACATATGGCTGAGCATGACATTGAGGGAGACCTTTAAAATAAAACTTTTTCTATGACGCTGAAACTATGTGATGTTAAAACTACCTTTAATTGGAGCTATATGGCAGCATTATATATTTACCTGTGATAAAACAGGCTTTTCATAATAATGCATTACTCATGTAGATATTCATTAGAATGCAGTGACAGCACAACACTTCATTTACGTTTATCAGTGGAAACACAGAAACTAGCATATAGCACACTCCTTTGAGAGATTTCATGAATGCTAATAACGGAATATAAGTTGAAGACAAAACTTGGGCCCATGAAAAGATAGGAAAGGGAAGCCAATAAAACATCATATGGAAAATATTAGTTTGCTGGAAAAATCTCTGTGGTTTGAATTCATTTTTAGTTCAGCAGGCTTTGTTAAAACTATAAATGGATAAATAGTCTCTTCCTTTCTACATCTTTCTTCCTCTCATAGCGTGCTTTAAAAGTCTTCACATTCCATACTTTTTATTTTATTTAGCTATCATTGCAATACCTCTTTCAGAAAACTACTTCGCTTTATCTCAGTTCCTTGTGTGACAAAAGCCAATTTAGTCACTTCCTTATACAAAATAATGGAAAGTACAAGATATTTTGATGATTGTAGGATCTTTAAAAAAGGTTGACCATCTGCCTTGATTGACTGCTTTCACTTCCAGTGTCATTTCCAGCTCTGCCTTCCCCGTGGAAAGATGAAATCACTGTGATCACATTCAGCTAAGATGTGGTAGTTGTCACATAAGGTGGGTCTTAAGAGCTTTTTTAAACTGTGAATCCAAAGATAGTAAAGTAAAGAGTAAATCCAAAGATAGTAAAGATAGGTGTAAAGTTGTGTGTGGCAGCATCTGTCAATTTCTGGTTCCCCCTCACAACATCTGGCGCACCTGCATGCTTTGGGCTCCCTAAATGTTGCAGATCTCAGGCTTGGCCTTTGGGAAAGGTGAGACTTACCCATGTGTAAGATCAGAGCAGAAGCGCAGTTACAAGCTGCAGGTTCAGCACAGAGGCTCCTGGATAAAAGCAGAGAGGCCAGGGTGCAGGTGTTTTGGAATATGCTCTCAGCTGAGCAGCAGCTTTCCAACAGTTGAGGAGCAAAAGGCTGAGCTGCCAGGAGTGTTAAGGCTTAAGGCAGCCCCCGTGTTCCATAGATGATGTTGAGGTCCTCAGCCGTGCTTGGCAGATGACTCCATATTGGGGGGGCCAATCTGAACATGCTGGATCATGCTGTGCATTGGCTGCCTCCTGCTGACCCCCAAAATGTGATGAAATCTGGTAGCAATGTGTCCCTGCCCCTGTCTTCTGCTGAGGGCTATGAAAAACTTAGGTCTGTCCTTAAAGAGAATATGATGTCAAAAGATACTCAAAATGAACAATTTCCAAGTTCTATAAGAAATAACAGCATATTTGGAACTGCATAGGGATTTTTTTTTTTTAACCCAGGGATTAGAAGAGTCAGGAAAAACTTTCCCATGAGAATGTCTATGCGAAGAAAATGGGGTTTGTTTTAAAAGGTATTTCTTCTTAGAGTTAAAATCATCATGGGTTAAAATCATCAACTTTTTATATAGTGATATCAGTCTTACAGTAGGATTACTTCAGCTTGCAAAAGCAAGATCTCTAAAACACTTAGCCGAGTGAAGACTGACAATTTTTATTTACTTTATGTTTGAAAACGAAACTTGTACCCCCTTCCAGGAAGAAAGATTATCTATTCTCATCATGTAGTCGTTGCCCTGGAAATCAGAGAAGGCAGGGATATATGTAGGGATCTGTGAATGCAGTAGGTTGGATTTACTATTTCCAAAGCCATTTAACACACTTCAGAGCAATTCCAGCTATTCTAGATTGTATCTGYGAAACCTAAAACACCTGTCATACCTATTGCACACAGATTGCTGTAAACCTTTGCCAGTGTTGATCCAGTGTTTGCTCTTATGCTGAYTTTAAAACTTTTGCCATTCACTACACAACCCCTCTCTCCCACCCCATATACTGATTGATGATGCCACAAGCAGGGAAGAAAACATTTCCCAAAGTACTTATTCTGTTTAAGGTAAGAACAGGGCCTACATTCCCAGGAATTTGAATTACTCTGAAAATATGSCTTTAACATATGCTTTTAACAGACTTTAAGCTGAACAATTGTAGTCAAGCACAGGGTGTATCTTAATCTTGAAAATTGTTAGGAATTAGGCATCTAAAACACCTAAAATTAAAAAGAGGAGCATGGAGACAGGAAAGAAAAGATTCTCATGGTTCATCTGTGTAGCACAGATGAATTATTAACAGGTTACTGTTATTAACGAGTACAGAAAAAAATGTTTTTCTAAAATAGATCTTTATTAACAGGCAGAGTTGAGGAATTGGGTCCTTATCGTGTTTTTTTACTGAGAGAAGGAAAAAATCTAGGTTAGATCCACTGGTTAGAAGTTAAAAATACAGATGGTGATCTATTTACATTGCCAAAGTGAAATGGAGTTTCTTGTCAAACTCTTTAACAGGATACAGTTCTACCTGGTTGCTGTTGATGAAGTAAGGCCAAGGTGCAGGGGTGTTCTTGGGTGCTGCAAATATTGTCATTTTGAATTTGTTAGTTACCAGCACATTTTATCTGCTTATTTGAGCAAGAAAAATAGTGAAGCATTTTTTGCATCTTGGCATGTTTTACTTGCACATTTCTAGTAACTGCCACCATCACCAACCATAGCTCATTGTTTCTGTGACTAATAGAATGATATTGCAAATCTCCAGAYTGTAGAATCAAAGAATCATATAGAATCATTACAATTGGAAAAGACCTTTAAAATCTCATTCAAATGTAAATCCTTCAACACCATACTTCCATGTCCCTAAGTGCCTCATYTACACATTTCTTGAAMAATGTCAGGGAAAGTGACTTCACCACTTYCTTGAGCAGCCTGCTCAACTACTCCTCTGTGTCGAAGTTCTTAGTAATGTCTAATTTGAATCTCCTGTGCTGCAACTTGACGCCATTTCCTCTTGTCCTATTTTCAGTAGTTATTTTGAAGAAGAGATTGACCTCTACCTCACTGCAACCTCCTTTCAGGTAGTTGTAGAGAGCTATRAGGTCTTTCCTGMGTCTRTTCTTCTCCGCACTAAATAATCCCAGCTCCCTCAGCTGCTCCTCGTAAGGTCTGTGCTCCAGCCCCTTCACCAGCTTGGTTGCCCTTCTTCGGACACACTCCAACACCTCAACGTTTTCCTTGTAGTGAGGGACCCAAAACTGAACCATCTTTGAGGTGTGGCCTCACCGGTGCTGAGTACCAGGGGACAATCACTTCCCTAGTCCTGCTGGCCACACTGTTCATACTGGCCATACAAGCCAGGATGCCGTTGGCCTTCTTGGTCACCTGGCCACACTGCTAGCTCACATTCACCCGGCTGTCAAACAAGACCCCCAGATCCTTTTCTGCCACATAACTCTCCAGCAACTCTGCCCCAGGCCTCTACCACTGCATGGAGTTGTTGTGATTGAAGTACAGGACCCAGCACTTGGCCTTGTTAAACCTCATGTAGTTGGTCTCAACCCATTGATCCAGCCTATCTAGATCCTTCTGTACAGCCCTCCTACCCTCAAGCAGATCAACTCTTCCTCCCAGCTTCGTGTCATCCACAAATGTGCTGAGGGTGCACTCAAACCCCTCAAATAGATAGTCATTAAAGGTATTGAAGAGGACCGGCCCCAACACTGACCCCTGGGGAACACCACTTTTGACTGGTCAAAAGGGATATGAATTCAATTTCTTGGGCAAATTAACTTTAGTATAGCACTTGAATTGGTGCTATCATAACAGCGCCTTTAACTGACAAGATCTGCCTGGCTTCTCTGCTTTGGTATTTCTCCAATGATTTAAGCTTTTTTGCTGGCCTAAGAGAGAAAAGAGACATGTAATGGAAATAGAATGAAAACTGGACTTAAAATAAGGGTCTCAAGGCATTAATACTTGCTAAAACAATTCTAGATTGAAAAACAAACAGATACCTTAAAAAAATAGTGCCATGGATAGCAAAATAGTCAACAGAAATGAGTGATCAAATCCAGAGGGAGCAGAAGCTGTTCAGCAATATCCACCTGAGGCAGTGCAGACAGAGATTTAAATGTGTTTTTGTCAATAAAAGATGAAAGAGAGTACTAAGAACAACCTCTGCTCAGGGTCACCTTATGCCCAGGGATGGCACAATTAATGCTCAGGTTCAGGGCACTGAGCATGAGGATCATAATATGCTCCTTGCTTCAGAAAGACATCGGGTGCTTGCAGAACTCTTCAATGTGGGAATGGGGTAGGGAGGGCTCTTTCTGGGTGTAAATGATGTACGTAAAGCCACCCAGAAAATTAACTGCAAGATAGGAATCATCTCACACATGGACCTCTCCTGTAAGAAGCCTGATCTGCCTACTTGAAAATGAAAGAAACTAGATCTCTCCACAATGATCACTTTAAGTTGATTTGTATTGAGCAATTTGCTATCAGATTCAATTACAAAAGGAAGAAAGAAAAACCTTGTAAAACTGTACTAAACTGTATTAACAGCACACCAGTCCTTCTTTGATGTAATGCACTTCAGAGGAGCTGAAGTGGAACATGCTGTTTCTGTGCAGCTTAATAAAAATAAGGCTGTGAAATATCTTCTGTTGCAAAAGACAATGAATTTAGAATCTAGTCATCACCTAATATTGAACCTTAAAATCACCAGACCTGAATGCATGCAGGTGAGCCATACTCCGTTAATTTTAAAAGAATCTTTATTTGCTTATAGCAGCTAAATATGTATCCTAACATTCAACAGGAATAATTTTCTTGTTCTTTCCCAGTTAGCTCCATTACACAACATCAAATTTAATCATATCTTTTAGCACAAAACAGGACTTTAAGAGCCATAATTTTTTCACTCAGTCGAATGCTCTTCATTTTGATCTGTTAATTTTCTGAAAAAAAGATACCCAGTAGCTGTTCCTTTGATTAGAGAACAAAAGGGCTCATTTATGTTACTGAACAATACATTTAGGCTTCAACTCTTATGAAGAGCTTAGAAGATGATAGGAATCATAGCTGCTTTTCTGCGTACTTCTGGATAAAACCTCTTCAGATAGATCTGGTGTTTCTTTTTGGCCCAGAGACACATCTGGATGACCATCAGGAAAGCAAAAATGCCAACTGGTAAAACAAATAAAAAAAAAAAAGAAAATTGAAAAGGAACATTTGTTTTCTTTGTCTGTCCTTATAAAAGGATTTATTAAAAAGTCTACAGTCTCTTCTGTAGGTGAAGACAGGCTAATGTTGTTCTTGCCCTCATCCTTGACGTGGCTGGGCTAGCATATCCTGAGGCACCACTACAGAATTGACACAGAAGCTATTTACATCTACACTCAGTGTATATCCCCTGTGGGCTCCCCATATATCATAAGGCTCCTTCTGCCACAATGCAGTCTCAACATAAGATTTTTCATGGATTTTCTGAAGTATTCTTCTGATTTACTTTTGGCCTCTATCACCACTTCATTCTTACCTTCAGTATCCAACCATAGCAGGGAGACAGGCTATAACATCCTATTGTATAGCAGGGAGGGGGTTCCCTGGAGCAAGAATAGAGTACAGGCTGTGATGGGTTTTAGGAGCCTGGCAGCCGGGTATCACTAAGTTGGAATTCAGCTACCTGGGAGCCTATGGTGATTGTCAGACCTCAGGATGAGATACCTCAGGTAGCTAGTTTCAGACTGAGTGGCAGAGTGCTGAATGCATCTGATAGTACTTTCTGCAAATTCATTTCAATTTCCTCTTCAATATATGTTGGGGGATCAGAAACATTAATTTGCTATCTGGACAAGCTGTAGGTTTGAGGCAATCACAGCAAGAATAGCTTCCTGCTGTTGCTCTCTCCTTTTGTACTGGAGCTCCGCAACAATAAACTTTCAGGTCATTCCTATACCAGGCTCTAAAACAAACATCCTCTCCCTCCCTCCTATTTTTTTTTTTTTTCAAATAATGCATTTGAGTCCATCTTTGGAATTCCTGTCTTCTCCCACTTGTAAAGCATTTGGGCAACTTTTTTTTTCCTTTTTTTTAATGTGGAAATAATTAAAAAGTTCATGTTTTGCTGAGGTTGGTCCCATGGGACACATTTGCAGGTCCCTAAAGATGCAGGTTACGTAGCAAGCAAGCAAGCAAATATTAAGTAAGATTTGCAAACACTGCTAAGCAAGCAGTTGTTATGGATTCCTGATATATGCAACAGGGGAAATGCCCTCAGAAACCTGTTCGTGTCTTTACTCATCACGAGCACTCAGCTCATCTGTTTCCTTTATCCTTGCAGAAGTAGTCTTCCAGGTATATAATGAAAAGAAAATTCCCTATATCAGAAATATTCAATTATATATGGAAATATATTTTTGTTACATTTCAAAATCTGTTTGCATTGTGAAAGTTGCAGAAACAACAATATTTAACTAATAGCAGAGAGCAGGTCTTGACCAAAAGACGTTCTCTTGGCAGCTCTCTAAAGGTGGCACTCTAAAGCTTCATATGTTAAGGTCACATGAAGGATTCGACAGCGAGAGTTCATATGTTGTAAATGTGGGGCAAACAATTTATGTGCAGTTTCAAACTCACCTGGCAGTGTTTGTGTCATCACTGTGAAACTAATCCAGGACCCAACCTGTTGCAAAGAAAAAAGAGCAATGTTAACTGTAGTCAGAGCTCCCATCGCAGGAGGAAGTCACGTGGGAAAAGGGAGAAAGGAAATTTAACCAAAAAAACCACAACACAGTTCTGAATAGGGTGAAGAGATTGGTGGAAAGTGCTTCGATCAGTGAGGAGCCTGCATGTACTGGTGAGAGCAAGCAAGGTTTGAAATATCAAAGGTAGATTGATGTGTAGAGACTGCACAGTGATCGACCCTCTGCACATGTTCCCCAGAAAGTTACATACCTCATATGTATAGTTCGGGCAGGATACTAGTAGGAAGAGCCATGTGAAAGGGTTGTAGGTAGGACTTGGAAAGCAGGCTTTACTTCCTTTATTGAAGAGAACAGAAAACACACAAAATCGTGCTATTATGCCAGGCAGGGAACACAGCTTTATCCCTGACAATGCTCCTACAGAAGGTGATAGAGGCAACATTTACTTTTTTAGGTTTTGGCAACAATTCTGTGTTTAATAAGTATTAAACAGACACTGAGCTTGCTAATAATTTTGACTATTGCTGCTTTAAACATTAGACCCATTGTGACAAAGAACCTAAGCACAGTACATGAAGTGCTTTCTGAATAGAAACTTGCTTCTCTAGGTAAAGCTGATGATACCACAATGAAGTATATTCTCGAAAGGGGTGCTGTAAAGGGAAATAACTCTGATTATTGTAATAAATATGAAAATATATTTTACTTTCTGGTATATATGGTGTAACTTTGATTCTCAAGGTACAAAATATGCTGAAGAACTCACATTTGGCACAGCCTTTGAAAGCATAAACATGAACACTTGTCTGTGGAGGTATTCATGAGTTTATGTTTATGTATTTGTATATATGTGTGTACAGGGCATTGGTGCTTCATGTGTACCTCATATGTATCTCAAAACTACACAAATTAGCTTAAAGTTTTTGAGACTTATTTAAAATTGAATCCTTTGTTGTCAATAATATGAAAACTCCAATGCTTAAATGCCTAACTATAATGCAGCTGTTTATAATCAAGATAAATTTGCTGCAAGTTTTGGAACAAGAGTGTCGCTAATGTTTCTGACTGATGACACAGTACCTATTTCATCTTTCTTTATTCTGTGGATGTAGACATACAAATTACTGCACATCAGCAAAAGATGTAGGTTAAGCACACTTCAATCTTAAATAGAGAAAGAGGAAAGACAAACCTGAATGATTTTGCTGAGCTAAAGTTACATTGATAAAGTGATTTCCAGCTTCACACATCTGTAAAACATTAAAAAAAATCATTCAGTTATATCCCTAAGACACTGTAAGTGCATTGCATGTATAACCTTCATCCCAGCTGAGTCTGATTATTCTCATCAGCTACTCAAGCCTACAAAGATGCAGGTGAAAAGTTGAGCACCAGTTTACTGATGCATCTACAGCTTTCGCTATTAATTACAACTACTGAAATTAAAAGCAAAACATTCCCCATATTTAAGGTTAGAGCAGGTTGGAAAGTTTCAGTTCCTCAGAAAGGAAACTGATCAGTATAGCAATCTAATTTTTTAGTTTTCATTTTTCAACTTCTTTTTTATGATGAAGATCAAAATACAGTATACATTTCATTCTCAGAGTTTTAATCATTTCTGTGTTTGAGGACTTGATTTCTCCCCTTAGAATGAAAAAAAAATGCATTGTTAACAAGTTGTTAATTTATCATTTGAATATTTTGCAAAGCTGGAAAGATTAAGAAATCAGATTAAAAAAGGAATAGTGATAAAAAACAGGAAAAATAAAAGGGTAAAAGTTAAAAAATTGATAGTAAGAAATGGGAAGTATAATTTATTTTCCAAAAGTCAATCATAACAAAATTCAATTAAAATTAAAATTTAAAAGGAATATGTAACTTTATTGTCTATTTAAATGTGCCATTATTGGAAAGAAAATTGTTAGAAACATTACTGAACATTTTCTCCATATATTGGCAGTGAGTTTTCTGTGTGGCTTTTTTTTTTTTTATTATGGGGGGGTTGTTTTCTTAGGACAATTTAAATCGATTCTGTTAGCAAAGCTGATATTCTGCATGAATATGCAATCACAGGTCAAGTCCTGCAGTCCTTTTACTCTTTTTTAATTACAACTAAATGTCTGTCATCTATCCTAAACAAGAGATGTAAAAAATTAAATAAGTATATGAGGAAATTCTATTATAAAATGTCCTACCAGAAACTGAAACGTTGGCCAAAGTATTAGAAGTAATTTTAATGTATACTTATTTTATTTTAACATAGGAGCATTATTATTTCTTTTCATCCCAACTTTAAAGAAAAAGACTTCAAAGTTAAAAATGCTTTCATGAAACGTTATACCAATTCAAATGCGTGATGCACATGCCACTGTGGGCCAAAACGGGTTCATACACTTCAGTTAACACCTACTACTTCTATTACCAGTTTTAAGTAACACAAGCAATGGACATTTCTGCCGTTTTTTTGGGGGGAGCTAACTACTGAGTCTACAGCTGCATTTAACTGTTGCTAGATCTTCTGTTCCTCTTTAGAAATGTGGCTAATGTGACTTTAGAAAAGTAAGCCTATCCTGTAGTTAAGAGTCTCCAAAAACAGAAATGGGGGGCAGGGGAAAAAACAGGGGAAAAACAGAGGAACAAAGCCGTGTACTATTTGTGATGTTGAAATAATGAAGTGTACACACTATACTCTCTGTATTCCATGTGTACGCTATAAGAAAAATGTCCCTGATAAGCTTCAGGCATTTTTTCTGATTATGACAATCTTTCAAAAGGGTCTGTTGCACAAATTACTCATTACTGTTGTTTACAACGGGTACAGATGTACATGCTTTAAATCAGGAATATGTGATGAAGACAAGACCTAGAAAGAGCGAGAGAGGAAAAAAAAAAAGGTATCTTCTGAAAATTTTATTTATATAATTTAGTACCCTATAAAAACCACTTCAAATCATATTTTGCGTGTTGCTGTTTAAAATTCAGTATCTGGAAACCTGCCAAAACAAGATCTGAATGGAAAGAGTATGAAGGTATAAAGTTCTCCAAAGAGCTAGGAGAATTTAGACCACAGACCAGCTACTGATGCAGATAGGAAGGGGATTGCCATGTTTCATGGAAAAAACACCACATCTGTTCTTTAGCTTCATGGCAACTTTTCTATAAAAAGCTGTATTARCGTTTGTGCACTGAGGTGAGCACACTGAGGTATGCATCATTAGAAAAAGGTGGCTTTGTTGAAGCAGAAAATACTCAGGCATCCAGTCTTTCTGGTTTCACACAATGTTTTCTGGAACGCTGACAACAACGGCGACTGCTTACATGGCCTCCTGATGGCACCTGGGGGGACAGTTTTCAGCTGCTGAGCCTCACTCTGTGCTTGGACTTGTTCATGCAAGTATTTTGCATCTCTGTACTAATGTTCTGTATGATTATGAGTAGTAAAAAATACTAGAGACAAATAGACAAATAATTCTAGTAGAATTCCTGGCCCAAAAACCTTAACTGAATCTCTATATCACTATATCCAATCAAATGACATAGGACTGCAGGAATGGGCATCTATATACACACTTGGATAGCAGCAGTACTGCACTTAGCTATATCGTGAGTTGTTCCTTTATCCACAGTCATTAATAACACTTCATTTTCGTACATACCAGAAAGGCAAGGGCAGCAAAAGAAACTTGTCTGTGGCCAAATGCTAGAAAATAGAATGAAATTATAAATTGCATTTTATAGTATGCACATGGTTTTCTATGGGTGAAATTAAYCTGGTGTTGAGGAGCAGAAATACATCTTTCTTGACAAGCTTTGCAGAAAGAATGAATATTATCACACAAGATAATGCAAATAGTAGCAGCACTCTAGGCAATGCCAGCATCCACACCACTGGTTTCAAAGCAGTTTTTACTTAACTTTTTCTCTCTAACATTTGTTAGTCTCCCATCTCCAAGTGCTTTGTCAAAGCAGCCAATGTTGCTATATTCTTGGAAAGGCAAGGAGAAGGATGAGTGAAGGTCAGTGGYAGAACAAGGCCAGGAATTTTTTTTTTGCACGTGATTTCTACTTTGGCCTCGTGTTAGGGATAGGCCCTTCTAGCTCCATGAGCAGAGAATCCAATTTATAGCCTATTCATTATTATGCTTTTAGCAGTGAGCCTTTTCTATACATCCAGTATCTGCTTCACAGTCTGACCATGCAGTGATGCATTTAACCYTTGCAGTTTCTAACTGCCCCTTGCTTAATCTCCTTTCTGCTGTTGTCCCCATAATGCTCTATCACATGCATCTCTATAGGACTGCAGTGCTCCTTGGTGCACACATCTCATTTCACTGACCCAGTCTCATCAAGCCTCTGYTTTCAAGAACCTTCTTTTCTCTGGCTGCCTCTGCGATGCCAAATGAATCCACTAGAATTCTCCCCAGAATGGCCAGCACATGTCAACAGCAGGGCACGTAGCTGCCAACAAGATGCTTAACATGGGCCCCTGTCAGCCTTGTTTAATTTGCCACTCCACAACTCCCTGCATGCTCTTCTTTACCCATACCCCAAAATAATCATAATTGGATATGACTGTGGAGGTCCCCTGCATCCAAAATAACTTCTTTTTTTTTTACTGATCCATGCAACTATGGAAGCGAGCTTTGCTTCATTTACGTACAAATATCATCTTGAAGCAGTGGCAAGGACTTAGATGCATTTCTTTTGAAGGCTTTCTTTATCAGAAAGTTAAAGAAGTAAACATGGCTTCTGGCTTCAGACTGCATCTTGAGCAAATATTTTTCCCTAAAAATAAGTAAAGAATTCACACCTACTGATCTGATGGTTAAGAGCTCTGTCTCAGGTTTCTACCTTGTTTGCAGCACTATTTTTAAAGCCACACCAAAATCAAATGTCTYACAATGAATAACATAATTCTTAAAGTGATTTTTCTATTATTTTGAAATGGAAGCAAATGCCACTTGAGAGCGCTTATGGATTGAATAAAATGAGACACTTCACTGTGAGTATAAAGATGTGTAATTAAAACTGACAGAGCAAATCAAAAAAATCTCCAAAGCCCACAGATATGTATTAGCTGCAGAAGAAAAGGAGGACAAAAGCAGTGATAGAATGCCGCCCTGAAAAGGTACAAGGAAACAAAAGTCATGACAATTATGATCAAATAAAGGTTCAAAGAGCAGGCAAGAAGAAAAAAAAAATCAGAAAGCAACAACAATATAGCAATAGAATACAATGAAAAGACACAAAATGATGAGTAAAATCTGGAAATAAAAATACGATTTTTTTCATTTTTTCAGCAATATCTGAAAAAAAAAAAGGACGTTATTTAGCAAACAAATATCTCCTCAAAAAAAACAGAGGTAGCTTTTGTGAGGATGAGCAAAATACATTGCTCTCTCCTCTGCATGGCTGATATCTGCTGTTTGTAAAACTGCACAGCACGTAACCATTGCTCAGCAGGAACATATACTTAGTAATAAAGCAGGAGGGCCACCCTCAACATACCTTTCCTTCTATCAACCTTACCTCAAGGCAGATTAGTCATATGATTTGATGTCTAGGTTGAAACATCTATTGATTTTGGAGAACTTGAAGTTGAAAAACAAAACTGTTTTAAAACCAAAAATCATTTTTACTTATACCTACATGGTGGCGTATACCGTGGATGGTTGATATAGTATGCAATCCAGGAAGTGAATCCCCAGTAAAAGGCACAGCCCTGGGATGGACAAAAGATACTAGTTTTATTAGGAAGGACCATAAGAAACTATGAACTGTAAATTTATACATATGTATATATATATTCTTGTAACAGTAACAGATGATCAATGATAAACTGTAGTGGCTCCTTGAGTTAAGTAATACTACAGATTTTTTAAATGTTCTATGGGTATACACACACTTTTTTTTAAAAAAAAAAAAAGTATGGCAAATCAGCAGATAAAGAAGAAAAACTAAAAGGCAGGAAAGGCACACATTTCTATCAAAAATCATCTGAGCTGCATGCAGTTGAGTYATGCTGCACCTGCACTTAGAGATTCAGCCCCACCTCCTCCATCTGTGAAAACTATTGTGGGGTACTAGATAAAGCCTTTCTGTGTGTCCAGGGAGGATTTTCTCATACTCTGAGCAGTCTCAGGAAGAGCAGTGTGTTGGGACTGGCTCCAGCTCTGTCCAGTGTTCACAGAGCAAGTCAAACTTTCCCATTTTCATGTTTCCACACAGTGCCACTGTGGCAGATACATTACAGGCACTAGGAAATAGCAATCACAGTAGATCTCTGTGATTCACTTCATAAGTGGCACTCTGGCTCAAAAGCTATGTAGGTGCTCTAGCTTATATTCCTTTTTATTTCCAAACATTGCACATCCTAAGTCAGCGCCCTAGCTGTGCATACTTCATTAGCTCTTTTTTGACTTGAATAGGACATTCGTTAATTCCCTTCACTAAAATTGTAAATGTAAAATTTACATTAACAACAACAAAAAAAGGAAAAAAAATGGAAAAAAAATCTAAATTGCAAATGTAAAAGGAAAATCCCAAATCTTTAAAAGGGAGGATCTCTACTTCACACTGAATAAGGATCTAAAATAGGAAGAAGGAGAGCATATGAGATAATGAGAAACAGTTGAAATTCAAGAGGCCTACGAAAGAGCCAGATAACTTTAAACAGCTTGGTATCTTCCTCCCTGGGGCCTCCAATGTAGAATGGGGCTTTTTTTTTTTCTATTTGTAATTTGGTTTTAAATTCCTAATGTARGGGATGTCACTTACTTACTTCACATTCTTACTGTAACAAGGAAGTAGAGTGTGATTTCTGTAATCATTTTTAGTTTTTGCAGCAGCATAACTCATAAAAAAATAGAAATCAGTTTGGAAAATAACCTGGACACGATGAACCATTCATTGGGCATATAAATCAAGTGGACATTGATATGCAGCAATAAAAATGGACATTGATTCCTATTCATGTCCTTTGGGGCATGGTCCTGGTCCTGAGGTTTCTTCTGTAGTTACATTTTCACTAATCTTAATTGCTTCCGCTGGAAAGTGTTTTCCTATCTTCTTCAAAGGACTGCTTTAATATGAAGATCTTCTCTGTCTTATGTAAAGTCATAAATATATTGTTACCTTTATCATATTTTTCAGAGGAGTGTGTCCTCCAGAAAACTTGTGAACAAATAATGTCTCCAGAAGATGTCTGGCATAGTGTAAACAATGGCAGAAGCAAGCCAAGCTGYAAAAAGGAAATGGAGAGAAATGAAATATTGTTTTTTATTTCTTCACAGTTYATTGTCACAAAAAGAACAAGGACTAATATCCCAAAACTGCAAAGTCAAAATCTTAGGATTTAAGGTTTTGTCTTAACTGAAGCATCTGGAGCCAAAGATTAACGGAATGTTTTCAGTGTTATATCACGTTGATTCCATTTTATAGAAAAGCAACTTATTTTTACTAGTCTTGAATTTAAAAGGCTCCTCAGACTCTTCATGCAATACATCGCCCTGACAGGACATTAAAATGCAACAGCTGTGTACACAAGCAGACGTCTGCCATGCTTTTCCAAAATACGTCTCACATGTTTTAAGGCTACTTTAATGCTCCTGTAGAATGTGTCTAAGATTTGCAAACATGCTGAGCAACTTCTGAATGTTTTCCTTTGCCAGCTCAAGTAGTTGCATGGAAATAGTTTGTTTTTCATTACCTTGTGGAATCAAAATGATATTTTTTTATGAAGTTAATCCATTGTGATTTTTTTTTTTTATCTATTTAAAAAGGAATGTGATAATTGTTCTAGAAATTATTATACTGATTCTCTTTTGAGGAAGATTATAAAACAATAACAAGCACAACTGATTTTCTTCAGAGAATGACTTAGAGTTCACAAAGGCTGAATTTCCAAGACAAATGTCAAGAGTGATTCCTGGTGCCGTTTTATCTTAGTTACATTTACCATACTATCCGAGTCTGTTTCTCTACGAGCCAATTATAAGACATAAATGAAAAGTGTTTTTCAGCATGTGAAATTTCAARTACTTTTACTAAGCATTTTGTATGGTAGTCAGAGTCAAGATTAAACAATTAAACCAATTAAACTAATTAAACYAATGAGATTTGAATTAAGAAAATTTTAAATAATTAATGATCTAAGTAAAGGACAGAGCAAACTTYTAGCCTTGCTGGGAATTTTAAATTTAATTCAGCTGAGGATGGGGATATCAAATGAACCCTTTGAGAGKGATCACTGGAAGGTTTCTGCATTTTCCTTGCCCACTTGAATGAAGGCAAAGGTATTTCTATCTCTTTTGTGCTACTAAAACATTATCCTTTTAACTGYGTGAACAACAGAAAGAAGGCAAGAATCTGGTAGCTCTGGGTTTTAATTCAGCAGTTTGGGGTCTGACAGATAGGCTTTCTTTGACTTTGTCCCATCCCCTGCCGGACAAAAATGCATAGCAGGGAAATTGGACTGAAGWGATCAAGTTCCTTGGACATTAAAGTTCCCAGCTGATAAGACACTCACCATCCGCTTGGCCACAGTCCTGTGCCACATAGTCTAGGTGACCCTGCGYGTACAGRGGGTTGGACCAGATGACCTCTAGAGGTCCCTTCCAACCTTAAGTATTCTATGATGATTTTATGATCCTGTAGAGGTGCATAGTTTGTGGTAGCAATGCCTTGAATGCCTTGCAGTCAGCAAGCACAGCTTCTGGACACCTTCTCATGATTCTCTCATGATTCAGGTCTGCTTTATTTCCTCCAAGAGTCCATTAAGGCTTGGGAAGGATGGTTGTTGTGTTTGTTTGCTTGTTTTCCTGAAATGTCACATCAGTTGATTTTCTTCCTTTCCACCTCTTTTTGACACTCTTGAACTCCAGCTGATGATCCACGACAAGTGTGTGCTTTCTTGTAGTCTCTGTGCAGCTCTTGCTGCATCATACCTGAAGTGTTTTCCCTTCTCTGTCAAGCACACTACTGCTTCCGTTTAATATTTCATCTTTGGTTCAGTTTGCATGTTTAGAGTGCACAATGTTTGCAGCAAGTACTCTATCCCATGGTGAGCAAATGCAATGACCATTGCAACTGATATCCTATTTCTGGTCAGATTAATGAGTGTTACTGAAATACCAAAAGAACAACCTGAAAATCTTACTGACTCTTAAGACAGTTTTGGGTGGACTAGGAAACCAGATACACATCTTTKGTAACCTCCTCTGACTAACCCCATGACTCTCTGTCCTCCACCAAACAGCTGATGCAATGTCACTTACTGAACCACTGGGTGGCGAAAATTCTTCATGCTTTCCACTTGATCGTAAATAGTCGAGAGGCGAATGTAAAACAGCAGGTATATTAGAAGAGGCCCAGAGTATTCTGTTAAAAAAAACTAGAAGTGAAAAAGAAAATAGCTGCATGAGGATATGAAATTGTACCCAAAAAAAAGCATGAGAAAAAGAATAGCCTATTTACACAACATATATTCTTCCTTCAAATGGCATTTTAGCTTTATTTGSGAACTTAAGTGACATGTAGACATTTTCTCCCCTGCTGTCTCTTTAGCAAAGGAGTAAGAAAAAAGAAAGAGACAGGTTTCTGTGCAGAACATTAATCCAGTCAGGAAGGTTTTGTGGAAGAAGCTCAAAATCACAGTTTTCTCCTCTCACATTTTCAGCTGTGCCATSGGATGCCCATTTTGAATCTTAATAGCACTAAAAATGCAGGTCCCAAAAGCAGCAGGCAACTTGCTTTTTGCCAGTGCACGTCCCAGTTAAGTGATGTATCAATCAAAAGCCAACTGCATAGGAGAGGAGCAAGTACATGTAACTTTAGATGCCSATTGCTAGCATCTGAAGGCAGCTCGAAGGGAAGGATCGTGGCTTGAAAGCAGGTGCAGTGGAAGAATCAGGCCTTATCACCTGGGGTGATGTATGTAATATGTGCCCAGGGCCAGAGAGAGCCTTTGTCCCATATGGGCATCAACAGAACAAAGCCTGGGTGCAGTGACCTCCGTGCAGGGATAAGCACAGAGGTGAAAAAGGGCAGTCCAAGGACTGCAAGAGTCACCTGCAGTTTGATGCTCTGGCTTTGATTTTGCATAGCCAGCTTTTGTCAGGGCAGACCATTGCACTATAGACACCACTCTGGGAAGCTACATATCTTTATTGATGTGCACTTCAAAGAATGTAACAGCTGGAGGAAGTATAATGTGTTTGGMAGGATATGAGGTCTGGATTTGATTAGCTATCCCCACTGGAATGAAATCAGAGATTAAAATGGTGTAATTCAACATGTTTACCAGGGACAGTAATGGGCAAATCATAACCCAAGTGCATAACATTACTTAAGGGACAAAGATTCACAACTAGTGGCTATTTGCCAGAATTATAATGAATAAATCTCTGTGGTTTAAGGAGTAACATTTAATTTAGACTATGTTTTTCAAAGGTAGTATTTGGCAGGCACTTAGATCCAGGATGCAGTGTTCTTCCAAATGCTCTCCAGAAGAGCTCTGAGTGACSCAGAGGTTTTCCTGAAGAAACCTCRGCATTAGGTTTCCTTGCTTGGAGGAATCTAGCATCATTTCTTCCCTTACGTCGGGGGAAAGGGCTTCAGAAACCTGTCTGTAAAAGCAGAACTCAGTCTCCAAAAGAGATACTGTGGCTTTTGTGCACCRTTAGTATTCTGCATCCCAAGATCACATTCTGGATCCCACGAGCAGCCTTTTGTGTATGCCTTTTGTGCATGTGTGCATGTGCATGTGTGTGTCCGTGTCTGTGTGYGTGCGTGTGATTTGATCAGAAGATTCCTGAAATGACACATTTGTCGTGGAACCCATCAGGGCTGAATGATTATTAGATATTGGTGTAATTATTTTTTGTTCTATTCATGTGCACACACCATGTTAGGCTGTCAGCAAACRCACTGCAAAAGACCATCGCTATGATCTTTATCTAATGGACTGAACACAGAAGATGCTGGTTTAGGAAATATAAGCACAGGCAGTATGGTCTGGGCAGGTCATTATAAGACCCCGGAATAAGCTGCTCTCCCMAAAGTAGCTTTTTTTCTCAGCAAAGACTTGTGCCACCAAGCAACTGCCAGCTTTTATCATCTGCTTGGCATGAATGTATTACAYAGCTGCCAGGACTGACAGGATTTGGCACCAAGTTGTACCTACTGCACTCTTTCCATGCCTCACCCTTCGACTAATTTCAGATGTTGAAAGAAGAAAAGGTACAGGACAAGTAGAAAAATCCAGCCTCTATTTTACAGCTAACACAATGAGCCACATGATAACTGGACCCACATGCTAGGGTGAGGAGRTACACCTGAAGTAGGAGGAGGAACACCACGCTAGGCAGAGAAACTCAGAGGAGCTGATGACTGCAGCTGATTTTCTAGAAYACATTTCTAAACACTGCAACAAAAAGCAAATTTTATTTTCTTTTAACTATTGATTCCCAATGAATATACACAATTCAGCCTAGTTACTATCTTCGTGCTTATCCTACAGTTGATTAATATAATTAGAGCAAATTGCTGGGCTTGAAGAGATATTCAGTCTGAGTTAAAGTTCAGCCACCTATTATTTTTATAGGTGCTCAGAAATGAGGAAGTTACTAAGATAGTGATTTTTTTCAATTTATTTTGAAAAAAATAATTAAATTTTAAATAAGAAAAATGAAAATAATGACATTGTATCTTGTTTATTGTTTCCAGAAAAAAAAATTATATAAGCCAAAAATAAATCACTGAAAACAGTAAGTATTTCTGTTCCACAGAAATGTCAAAAACATCCAATATTTAGAGGCAATTTTTTTTTACAATCTTGTGGGCTTGACTAGGTTATTTTGATGTATTTGGTGGAGCAAAACATGGTAGTTCATAATAAAATCAAAGATTTTGTCCTGGAGTAGAATACTCAATTACATCCCCAATAAAATCTGCATAGCTCAACAGAAGTATCATTAACTTTCTGGAGAATCAATTCTAGAGATTATTCCTTTTTTTTTTCTCCTTCATCTGTGCATTTAATTACATGTTTTATATCTTGCATTGCCTAGTTGTCCTCRCCTCTCGGGTCTGGCATGACACTCTCTAGCTACATCTAAGTGGCCTGGGGAGAGATTTGCTGTTGGAAAAAACCTCTCTCACGTGTAAATTCATATACAAGGTGCTTAGCTTGAGCCTTTCTGAGCAGCTGAATTTTCAGGTCCCTGGGAGCCCTGGGATTTAGTAACAGCTAATATAGAAGCATCTGTTATATAACCAATAAAACAGGCATCTGCAGTACCTTGAAAGAAAGCTAATATATGAGCCTCAAACATTTTTATTTCCATCATTCATCTAGAGACAAACGAAAAAAAAAAAAAAAAAAAAAGGTAGTGCAGGATATAAAATTCCTAAAACAGCAAAGCATTTCATCCTACATGAACCAGATTGAACTTAAGTTTCCCAAAAGTTTCCAGAGTGCAATTTTATTCACTAGTTTTCAGATTACTGTGCCAAAAGCATCTCACTGAAAAACAGCCAAACCATTTATTATAATCTCAGACCTCATCAGACAGAGGGTGTATTTAAAAAGATTTGAATGCTTAAGAGGTGAAGCAAATATTCAAAGTTATTTGTTATTTGTAAGATTGTAAAGATGCAAGATACAGAGATTTCTAATGTAAATTAATAGTACTGTGTGGACTGGTTAGGAGAAGGTAGGAAAGGTCRAAAGGAAGTGATAAATTTGGGAGGAGTCTCAAAAAAAGTCCCCAAGAACCTTTAAATCTACAGATTGGCAATCTTCATATGAGGGCATCAGCTAATTCCTCTCAATAATGCTTATGACGTGACCTTCCTGTAATTCTGCGCARCACACCCTAGCTTTTATCACGTTGCCTTTTGGCACGATCTCACATCATCACATTGACAACAAGCTGCAGAATAGAGCTGAGGAAAGGCCATACAACCTTTTACATGCTGATCCCTTCCCACAGCCCTTTCCATGCCTTGTAGGGGCATTTTCCCAGTTCGTCAGTGCTAGGCATGATGCTTCCCCTTCTAGTGCCAACAGGGTGTTTGGGTTCAACTTGGCAAGGAGTGGGTGCATTGGGAGAATACCTGAAGCTGGGACAACAGCTTTGGGCCAATGGCTGYAGCTCTCGGCACAGAGAGAGACATAAAATAGCTTAAGCCTATGCTGGATAACTGTTTGATGGAAAAACAGCTTCAGGATATAAATAATCTAACAGGCTGAGCTTAGTTTCTTTGATAAATATGAAGAATGACAGCAGCCGTAGCTTTGAGTCAGAGTCAAAAGAGATGGTATGAAGTGCATAAGGATCTGCTCATTCCAGACAGACAGGCCATTGTTTTATACAGACAGGAGTTACAATTTCAGAGAAACGCAGGAGATTGAGACATCCAAATTCCTCAAAATCCTCCAAATTAGACAACGATCATTAAGAAACAATATTAATTTGTGAAGCAACTTCTGCTTCATATTCTTTGGCATCTCATTAAAGGTCTCATAGTTAGCTGGAAATGATAACTACACCATTTGAGCATCATCTTTAAATTATCACCTTTTAAATTTTTTTTTATTTTCATCTCACTCAAAATCCTCAATAAGAGTTTTGTATCAGGTAGAAAAATTCTTCAAGGCCAGTTGAATATCCAATGATTTTTGTTCCAACTCTTGTGTAATATCTACCAGATCTGTTCTACGTAATTTAAACAGTACAAACAGGGACATCTAAAACCTTCCTTTCCTGGACAGACTTTGTGATGACTGAGTTTTTTAGGCATATTTAAGGCTACATCACAGTATTTCTTGCAAATACCCAGAGGTAAAGATAGATTCTGCATAGGGTAGGCAAATTGGAATTGCCTTAGGGGGAACAGCTCCCAGAGCTGGCTAATAAACACATGCTGCTTTTCTCTGAGCCAGTCTTATGCTTACTTTGGGTGTAAAAGGAGAAATCACAGCTTCATCCCATCTTGGTTCCTAAGCCTGAGTTGTCTGAAAGCACTGTTGTGGCATCAGACCACTTCATCCTCTGGGGAAGATTCTTCCCTGAGAGTACCTGCCTTTGCATATTCCTTACCCAAAACGGAAAATCATTGATAATTACAAACGTTTTTCTTTCGACTTGCATATACATTCATGTGTATATCTGTTTGTATATGTATGTATGTGTATGTATATACGCATATATATTTGCATGTGTTTGTCTATCTATATTCAGCGAAGCACTGAAGTACTATTTGTAACCAAACACTGATGAGAATTCAGATTTGCTGCCAAATCTTTACAGGGCTTTGACAGCAATTTGAAATCTGACCTATGATGAATGTTATTTCAAAACGTGTAGCCATCATCTGCTATGTAGACACCTAAATGTAACAGCACTTTTGAACACCTTTTAGACACTAAGAACCCCAGCCAGCTCTTCCACAGTGATATTCCTCTAGAACCCTCAAAGTGCTTTGAGGAAAGAGGAAAATAGTATTATTTTCTTGCCACAGATCTGGAAATTGAGATATAAGTTCCATGACTTATGAAATTTACCAGACAATGTAAGCAAAGCAGCTCACTCTCCCAAAACACTGGTTCACGCACCTCTTAGAGCTATCCTTATCCCCAGAATGGGCAGGCCAAACTTTTCTACACATAATAATTTTGTCATATCTAATAAACACATATTAGAGAACTGGAACTACTCACAAATTTGGGTAGAGTTTGAACGTCTAGAGGAGAGTTASAGTTTGGCCTGCATTAGGAAGAGTRTTGCCAGCAGGGTGGGGAGGTGAKCCTCCCCCTCTACTCAGCTCTGATGAGGCCACATCTGCAATACTGTGTGCAATTCTGGGCTCCCCAGTACAAAGAGGGATGTGGAACTTCTAGAGAACATCCAGCAYAGAGTGACCAAGATAATTAAGGAACTCAAACATTTTTCTTATGAGGATAGATTAATCAAACGAGGCCTGTTTAGCCTGGATAAAAGAAGACSCGGAGGGAATCCTCTCAAAATGTATACATACCCGAGGAGAGAATGTAAAGAGAATGGGGCCAAACTCTTCTTGGTGGTGGYCAGCAACAGGACAAGGGGTAATGGATACAAATTGAAACACAGGAAATTTCATCTCCATATGAGGAAKAACTTATTTAGTGTGAGGGTGACAGAGCACTGGAACACACTTCCCAGAGAGGTGGCCCAGGGGAGTCTCCTTTGGAGATACTCAARACCTGCCTGTGGAATATGCTCTAGGTGTCCCTGCTTGAGTAGGGGGTTTGGACTAGATGATCTCTAGAGYTCTCTTCCAACCTCAGCCATTCTGTAATTCTGTGATCTACTTCAGTAATTCCTCTGAACACAGATAGGCTAGAAGCAGCTCTCATCCACACCATGCCTGGAGCAGCCTCTTGTTCCTTTAGTATCAGGATCAGTTTCAGCATGAGGMTTTATCTAACMAAAAATAAAACAAAACARAACAAAAAATCCAGCTTGCKCTTGAAATTCTTGAAGCAACAAAATCTCAAGAGTACACAAATAAAAACTWAGGCATAGGTTCTGCAGCTTATACTGTCAGCAGCAACTAAACTTCCACCTCTCTCCAGCTATCTCCCTTTGCTTCCTGAGGAAGTGATATGCTGGCATGGTTCATCATGAGCTTGTGGCATTTTGCACCACTCTGATTGGCCCTATTAGAAGCAGCAGTTCAGGAATCCTAATCAACTGGTTGGGCAGTTTCAACAAGAGATTGGACTCCTCTTTCCTTATCAGTTAATTTCATAAAGCCACTGGACAGTAACAATAAGCCAAACTGTATGTGGCCCAAGGACGGATTCAAACAATATAAAGCCATGCCAAGAAATCAGGCAAAAGTAAGCTGTTCTCTTCTGATAACCTAGGGGGTTGAAAATTAATCRATTTAATTAAACAAAAATTAAAATTCATCTTGTGTGTGTCGTTTGTGAAAGGTTACAATACTTTGAAAGTTCAGAGCATTTGACCCTGTACAGCTGAGGACTTGGCTAACTGCACCAAGCTGTAGAGCTACATTTACTGYGTGTAATATTATATATTCAAGCAGAAATCTCTGCGAAGTACCAACTGTTGGCTGTAAAAAGGAGATACGTTGTTCTACAAATAATTCTAGGTGGAAAAATGACTGTACAGAAAATAATGACTTTTTTATTACCTGAAGATCATCTTTTAGGATCAAATTTTCTATCAACTCAAGTGATTTAGAGATAAAGAAACTCTGGAGGAATTACTTCTCTTTGGGACTTAGTGTTGTGCTCGCTCTTAAGCTCTTCACAGATTTACACAAAATGACATGATCTTTTTCTTTGGCAGTRCTGCTGTTTTTAGTGTACTAACATTTCCATAATCATGTGTCATCCAGTTTGTATGGTCCTGTTTCACAACTATAGCTGAATTGGACTCAAAACATGCAAGAYCTGATATGTGTCCATTAAATAATATATTTACTGCCATTCTTAACAAATGTATCTTGTAGACCTGCAGCCTTACCTTACCAGCTTACCTTCCTAAGCAATGACTAAACAGATTTTCTGACATCTGTTGTATTCATACTGACCAAAGAGTTTGAGAGGACTCCCATGCCTTCAAGATCTTCAGATCTGGTCTTTCTTATTTTCTTCTTCTWATTCAATTTATTTAGATTCTTCTTTTATTTATTATTTATCCGTACTTACTACTACAACCATTCAAGGTTATAAATCTTTATCAAAATCACCCCAAAATCAGAAGGTCCCCAAATTTGCCAAAGTAAGGAAAGTATTCCAAGTYGATCTTGAAGAAACAGCTTTGACCCAAGCACTCTTCCTTCACTGAGAGAACAGTTCAATTTATTCAACACATGCTTCCTCACTGTGTATATCTGCTTTACATAACTACAAGCAGTAGAAAAAGCAAAATTTCAAATACAACTTTCTTACCTTTTTGTACATTTTCCAAAATCCCTAATCTGGTGATGACATTGCTCATCGACAAGAAGAAATAGACCAATTAGTGAAAATATGAATTCTTCTGATTCTAGACCGAAATAATTATTAGTATCTAAATTTCTAAATTGAGCAGATTCTTAATTCCTTGAAAAAAAGAAATTATTCCATGAAAATTATGTAAAATGTAATTTTAAACCTATTAAAAATAGTTCAGTTTTCCAGCTAACTCTCCAATATACACTACCCGTTGAAGTCTGYTGAAGTAGTAACTCAGACCAAAGGTTTTCTCTGTGATTACTTATTGTTTGCAGCAGAGCTTTGTGSAATCAGTCATTTAGAGAGAGTTCAAAGTTAGTGTGCGTGCATGTGTCGGGGGCGGGGCTGTAAACACAAACAGAATGTACAGCCTGAGTAACTACAGTCTAAGCAAACAAAGCAGTTCTGCTGCCAGGCTCAGTATTTTAAGGTTTCCAGAAGTTAAAGTATTTAAGCAATCCCTAAGTAACAGTAACAAAAAATATTTACTAAAGAACTGTATTTCAGGATTAATCCTTCTTACAAATTTTAGAGACTTGGAGGTAAAATATATTTTTCACACTTTTATGCTGTTTTCTCTGTTCTATTTCGATCCTTCTGGTGGCCTGCCTTGGTAGCAACTAGACAACAGAAGACAATAAATCAGGAAGTGCCATCACTGCTTGAATGAGGAAAGCTTTAGCAGAAGTCTGAGTGTGAACAGAAAGAATGCCTTTCTTMTCCTATTGGCAAAAGCAGCAGTTGAAACCATATTTAAACCATATTTCAAAACATCACATGCTACATTGCAACGTTTAAGAATCTTATATATACTCTGTCACACAAGTCTAGATCTCAGATTGGAGAGAAATGAAAAGAAAACTCATCATACGGCAGCCAGAGTTTCAAACACTCTTGAGAGTACAATTTTTGAAGGAGATATATAGAAAGATCTGTAAACTCAGCTCCCATTAGCATCTTTCCAGCATTAGGCAGCAAACCTGAAGTATTCCTACCAGGTAGGGTAAAGCAATTGATAAAGCTCACAATGGAATTAGATTATGTATTTGGGGCAATATCTGTTTTATAAAAAAAGAAGGCAGGATAGAGAGAGATCTAACAAAAAAACATGATGGAAAGAAACTATTTTTCACCCTAAAATGCCTTCTGGAGATGACCAGGGGATCCTGAATTTTTCTATAAGAACCAATTGCATTTGGGCTTGCATCCATTCTATCTCAGGAAACGGCCTTGTTGTCAAAAACATATGACTTTTAATAGCTGCAGTGGAAGAAAGCTGCAAATTCTTCATCCCTTTTTGTCTACCTCTATAAATCAGAGACTGGGCATGCTCCAAAAGGGCTGAGATTCCTTTACTCAAAATGTACTGCCAGAGTTAGAGACCCAAATGTTCCTTTGAGAACAGACAACAGCTTTGATCTTTTATAACATGCTTGGAGAAGGTATTGCTCCCCCTGAGGTGGGGGAGCACCTTCTCCTCTTATCCTAATTAAAAAAAAAA
>PTEX01000317.1:675006-722947 GCA_003342815.1 Eudromia elegans
AAAAGAAAAAAGAAAAAAGAAAAAAGTGAGTATCTATCTCATGTGACATGAAAAACCCTGGATGCTAGGAATTAACATCCGTGCTTAACTTTTCCTCCAGCCAGATCCATGCTCATTGCATCACATTTTGGAGTACCAACAAATCTCCACTGGGCTTCTGTGTCTACTTTTATCGACAAACCGGAATGTGACATTCTGAATTTGTCCTTTCATACTTCAGCTATCATTTTGCTGACAAGAGATAAGAATATTTTTATCCTATGCCTTGTTTATTTAAATGGCAAACATTTAAATCAGAAGTGTCTCTCACTGTGAGCATAAATCTTATAGAGCAGCAAGGGGCATTGTACAGGGACTTTGAACACAATAAAACTACACTAAAAGTGTACATCCTGTGTTAAAAAAAAAAAATTCAATTGCTTTTTTCTAAGTACAAATTTCCATGCACTTTTTCTCTATTGCTATAGACTAGATATAAAATAGATATAAAATCCTTGAGTGTTTAAACTAAATRGCATGGCTAAGAAAATATTTCTGTCTCTGAGAACTGAGATAAATTAGGCTATGTAACAGAAWGGGATAAGATGAATACACAGAAACGCATGGAGCCAACTTTCTACAGAGATTAAATCATTAAAAATGCCMCCATCTGCATTATCAATACCTAGTCTTAACTGTACTATTTATAATGAGATATTAAGCTTTTGTTATGTTACTCTCTTTGGCTACAAAAACCTCCATGAAAGGAGAGAATAATTAAGACTTGCAGATTACTTAGCTRTAGCCTACATGAGGCAGCATTACTCACACTTCCTGCTCTTCAAAAAAAATCTGCATTTGTTTTTCTTCAAAGGATAATGTTAAAAATGCAGTTAAAGGTGATGGGAGGAGTTGGGGGAAAACATGACACCAACTAGCACTAATCAGTGTGGCCCTAGGGAAATATGGGCAACAAAACCTCAGCCTAGGTAACTTGATAGACCTTAGATTTAGCTTTATGAATAAAACCACAAATTTAGCCTTATGAATAAAAAGAAAAAACAGACAAAGTTTGGKTTTTTATTCATAAGGCTAAATATCTGTGCTGTTAGGGGAAAGTTGGAGACTGAGAAATGCATGTGACCTGGAGCTGAATACATAGGTAGATCACCTTATAGTGCTGGTCTAGAAGCTGCCATTTCCCAAGGTTCAGACAGCTTCTAGTTAASCATGAAATCACACAATCACTATGGTTGGAAAGGACCATCAAGATCACTGAGTCCAACYATAAACCCACMACCACCAYRTCTGCTAAACMATATGCCTARGTGCTTTATCTATACATTTCTTGAACACTGCCAGGGATAGTGACTCCACCACTTGCCTGAGCAGCCTGTTTCARTGCTTCACCGTTGAGRATTTTCTTGAKGAGCAAGGACATGTGGGCAATCCAGTCTTTAACATATAGCTACTGCCCTTGAAGGACACAGTGTCCTTGAACGGCTAGAATTAGGAAGACGACAGGGCAGATAAGAGCAGACAATAGAGCAGATAGGAGCAGCTAGAGTCAACAGAGTGGATAAACAACTCCCAAAATGAGAACAGGAGGAAGGCAACTTCAGGATACCTTGTGGACAAMGACTTCAGACCAATCAGATACTGTGACTGCAYGCGTGATTTCAGACCTACAACCAATCACAATAAGTTGCTAAGTGCATGYGGTGGGAACGAGGGTATAAAAAGTATACTTGTAAGCGTAATAAACRGCATTACCTGATTACATTGATCCCTGCGTGATGACCCATTAATCTCCTGCACTTCACCACCCTTCCTGTGTAGAAATTCTTGCTAATGTCTAATCTGGCACAACTCGAGGCTATTTCCTCTTGTCCTATCAGTAGTTATTTTGCAGAAGGGATTGATCCCTGCCTCAATACAACCTCCTTTCAGGTAGGACTAAATAATCCCAGCCCCTCAGCTGCTCCTCATAAGGTGCTCCAGCCCCTTCACCAGCTTTGTTRMCCACTCCAGCACCTCAATGTCTTTCTTGTAGTGAGGAGCCCAAAACTGAACACAGTCTTTCAGGTGTAGCCTCACCAGCGCTGAGTACAGGAGGACAAATCACTTCCCTAGTCCTGCTGGCCACACTATTCCTGRTACAAGCTAGGATGCCATTGGCCTTCTTGGTCTCCTGGGCACACTGCTGGCTCATGTCCAGCCATCTGTCAATCAACAACCCTAGATCTTTTTCTGCCACACAGCTCCAGCAACTCTRCCCCAAGCCTCTAGWGCTGCATAGGGTTGCTGTGACCAAAGTGCAGGACCCAGCACTWGGCCTTGTTGAACCTCATACAGTTGACCCATTGATCCAGCTTGTGCATATCCCTCTCTAGAGCTTCCTACTCTAAAGCAGATCAACTCTTCCTCCCAGCTTGGTATCAAAGACGCACTCAATCCCCTCATACCCACAAATTAATAGACTCTTGCTAACAGCAGCTCATAGATCCCACCTTGCACACTTATGGCCACTGAATACCAACTCTTCAAACAGTTTATAGGTAATACATCAATTCTTTTCATTAGTGGGTATGCACCAGCTTCTGTTAAACTCCTCTGCAAACCTATTTCCAARCAGAGAGGGCCAAGCACTGATTAACTTGAGTCTGAAAATCTAGTCCTCTACAATCCTGACAGYTCAAACTTCCTATGGCAACAGCTAAAAAATATTAATTTGCTTCATTAAAAAGAACTGTAAGCAACTGAACATTGTTTTTAATTGCTATGAATAATCATATTGTGACTTTTTTGGCTTTCCAAACTCTGCAATTCTGGTTCAAGTCTCTTGCTATAGAAATCACTAATCTCAATGTCTAATGTACATATGTGTGCTCTGTTGCCCATTAAAATTGCATCTTGTTATTCAAGCTAGCACACTGCACAAACATGCTAGTTCAGTCCAGTAGTAAGATCACTCTAAGCTCTATCAATCAGCAATGTGTGCTGTAGGAAAGGTCACTATATATCCCAATTCTTCACTTTCCTTTCAAAYCTTTCTATTGTATTTTTCTCTTTGGTCTGTGAAAAAATTAATTCATATCRTCTAGCACAGTAGAGTAGCCCTTTAGGTTCATCTTTCCTCCAGCCTGGTTCATGTGGAACACGTTGCCTTTCCTCTGCCACTCMAACCTCCAACAGATGCTTACAGGGTATAACTGAAGTCAAAACTGAAGGCAAATCATACCATGATTTTCCCACAGCAGGATACAGGTGTTACTGCTCACAACAGAAGCTTTCATTTGGCAATATATGTTTGACAGATTAAAAAGTTCGTAACTCCTGAGCCTAGCTGGGCATCCTTGGCCCTGCCTTTGAGTGAAGAAAGGAGTTAGACATTCCCATCCAATAATTTTCCCATTTTAGTAAAAGGATTATCAGGAAACCTTTTTTTTTTTTTTTTTTTTTAATATCCTTTCATTTTAAACGCTAGGGAGCAATGAAGTAAATGAATATAGTTTGCTATGGATCCTGCATAGGCATATAAACCCAGGATAAACTATAATTGCTTTAAAAAAAAGATTTATTTCTCCCTCAGGCAATACTGTTACGTCCACCTTCTAATCTTTAATTGGATGTCTGAGTTAGCACATCAATAACTTGCCTCATTATCAATTTAATTCTGTTTTTACTGCTGATAAAGTAATTTCACCATTTGACATGAGGAAGGACAGGCCGAGGAAGCAGAAATAATTTGATCCTAAAACATATTGTACATCAAGATGTATTGTTGATTGTTGCAAGGACATACTTACTGTGGTCCAACTGACCTGCTGACCCAGGTCTGTAAAGTACAACGTGATAATGGAAGAAACTGCAAGACTTTGAATACTAATAGAATCCTTCAAATAGGGCCCATCTGTAATAATAAAGAGGCAAAAGAAAGTGGCATGAGCAAAATACATCATGTCAGTGACTCAGCTAAACTGTAGCCTGCACAAATGATGGTCGAGTTAAAACTTTTTGTGCCTTAGTGACTGTGCCTTAAATGTGAAACAGACGACTTTTACTCTGATTTGGGGAACTTGCCTCTTCTGCCCTGTGACTTAGAGCATTTGTATAACAGTCTTTCTCCCTCCATCATAACAAAAACACTAGGTTGCCATGACACTGGGCAGCAACACACAGCAAGGGTTATGATGCTATATCTGTTAATCTAGACCATCTGAGACATGGCATGCAAGACACAGTTTCACAGAGCACTTCTGTTGTGCAAAGGTATTGGGAAAGCAGATGTTATGCAGTGTCATTATATGCCCTGATAGTTTTTCCTGAGTACACATTACCAGGCTATGTTATGACAGGTGGCACCACCATGATGAAGACAACCTTTTCCTAGGCAAAGGCTCACAGACCACGGTTTGGATGTCAGCTGTCTGACCCAGGCAGATCAGGTGTGCCTGAGCATTACAGATCCCTTTCTACAATGTTCTGAGTCATTTGCTTCCAACTCTGTTAACCTAATGTGTACAAGGAACCACATAAAATGACAATGGCTGGGTCTCTTTTTGTAAGCAGGCAGTGAATTGGGTATTACTGGGTATTAGAAAATCTTGACARTCCCTGACATGGGGTACTGCCAAGGCCATAATACTTCTTTCTCTTTTTTACTTCGCAGTGTGTCTCCCTTTTGATATATGTTCACTGCTTAAGTCATTGAGGGCGTTAAATCATACCAGGTGTTGAGTCTTAGAAAGTGAGTCCTCAGTTTCTAGGGCTCTACAMACTATCTGTCCATAGACCAAATGCYSCAGGGTCCCAGGGTTAGCTCCAGCACACATTTCCACATCTGTCAAGAGCTGGCAAACTGGCTGTCTCCTGAAGCCACTTGTCTTCTAATGAGGCTTTCTGAACAAGGATTACAACTGACATTGCAGTTAGTGGGATTTTCCACAAACGGCATTACATTTAAAAACTGCCCTATCATCATTATTTGATAAGATGCTCTATTCTGAAAAATTTTATATGTGGTAGATGGGAAAACCATCCGATTCCTTTATTGATGTGGATGCCAGTTTGTTGATCACAGATATCAGTTAATGATAAAACGCTAACAGTTCACCTAATAACTTATATAAAGGAAGTATTATGATTGGGAGGAAAGGACTAGTAATATGTTAGATAGACGTTTGACATGCATATGAATACTTACTGTGCTCCAGTTGCAGGCCAACACGGGAAGGGTACCACTGAGGACCTGTTCAATTCATAAAGCATTACAGTTAATTTCACAGTGGAAGATCTGAATTTATCTATCGATATATCTATCTATATATCTATCTATCTCTATCTATTTATCTTAATAGTTACAAATGTGAGCTGACATTCCTCTTGTGAGCCTCAGCTGTACAAGGTGAGGACAAGGGAAATAGGAGGAGCACACAATATKTGTAGTTGGAACAGAAATCCCTTTTCCCCATTCTTGAGTGTTGAATGGGTTGATTTCAGTCCCAACTGCTCCATCAAAGCATGAAAAATGCAGTGTGGTCTGTGAATGCCCAGCTTTCATGGCATAATTGCCACTAGGGAATATAGGAGTACGTAAAGAGAGAACCGTATTTCTTTGTTACTTTTTTTTTTTTTCTTCCCAAAAACTCCACATTAAATGCGATCAGTCCACCTGCCCCAAGCTGCTTTTTCTACAGTCCAGGCCAAAGGATTTGCTCTTTTTCTGTCAGAAAACAAAACCAAAGTCATCCTTTTTCATTCAAATTTGATCAGAGGAAAGGAAGTAGATGCATTCCTCCTTCTATAAAACAAAAGTCTTCTCATTTACAGCTCTTSATTGATTGATTAGTCAAATATTTTCATGATTATATGAAATACCATTTTTGTGCTCATTTTCCTTGCCTGGAAAACCTAGTTTTCAACTGAGGAGAGAAATAAAGTCAGTGCTACCAAGGACTTCATTTTTCCCCCTGAAACACAGGGAGACAGAAACATTTCATCTTGAGTTCTGAGGTTGCACCCACATTCTTGAACCCAAAGAAATTTCCCCAATTTTTATTTTTCCTGAGATCACTTCAATCATTCTATATAGGGTGAGAGAAAAAGTATTCATCCAAAAAGTGTGTCTACAGCTGGATATGTCCCAATAGCTTTCTACAGACAAGCACTGGAAGAGGTTGGAATTGCCTCTTCAAAATGCTGCCCTGGCCAATGCTTCTTGGCAAATATATAGCAAATGTTTTAGACTGCAAACAATGAGTTGGCAGCTTGTTAGGAAAGCTGTAAAGACATAACTCCCATTTAGGAATATAAAGGAGACATGGCTAGCACTAGTCCTAACCTTCCCCTAACCAGGGATACCTTCTTAATAATTCCATAAGATAGCCAATGGCAACAGAAAAAGCAGAAGCTTGGGTAACTAATACTGCATGAGGGTATATATGACTTCCCTTATATCCATCACCTTACAGTTGTTTCCTGAAAGTTGCCGTCTATGTGGTTTAAAGGTTGTTTCTAAATACTTCAAAGTAGCTGGCAATTGTTCCTCGGTGTCCCTTTCTGATGGAGGATAGAGATCCATTAATGTATCATAAGAGGGACAGCTCCCCAGCTGTCCCTCAGATGTTAGAGCAGGTCTGCAGAAGTGGACATGGTCACTCAAGCTGTTAACTTGCCCAGCTCTTTGTTGTGCCCCTACATAGTGGGCTGTGCCCTTGCAGCTGCGCTGGCAAAACAGCTTCCTCCATCTCTCCTATTGTCTTCTCTTCCCATTCATGCTCCTTGTTTGGGCTAGTCTTGCAGACTTGGCACTGGAGCACCAAGCGTACACCTTACAGAGACTTCTGTGTTGACTGAGCCCTGGGGTCAGCAAARTCTGACAGAGGGAAGTGAAAAAGTAGCTGTAGCCTCACCCTCTCACACTCTACACAGCCATTTCTACAGCATCTGTCTTTATTTTCTTTCACAAATCTTAGGACAGCATAAAAGAAATTTGTCTTTAGATACCTATATTCCCATACCTTAAAATGGAAAAAAATCTTCACAGTGACTGTGGTCAGACATGGGAACAGCCTAGAGAGACTGTAGTATCAGCATTCTTGGAGAAGACAAAGCTCATCTGGAAAAGACTCCAAATAATCTTACATAACTTTAAGGTTGGCCCATCTTTAAGCAGGTGCCTGGACCACACAAGCTCCAGAGATTGCTTCCCACCTAAGGCATTCYGTGAGCATCACAAAAGATTTCTCCTCATCTGATCAGCCACATGGAGAGGGGAGGTAGCTGTGGAGTGTATGCTGTGCTCTAACATCTGAGAGGGACATAGCACAATCTCATTTCAAAAGCTCTTAGGACCACGGTAAGTTCTGTAGGGAACACCGGGCACTGGATGAACCTGTGAACCAGGCTTTTAGCAGGAGGAAGGAGACCTATCCATTAAGTTATAAATATTTTTTTAAGGCATCACAATGTGTGGCTATTAAAGATAACAAAATGAAACTAGAGAAAGAGCAGCTGTCTGACTTGTCAAGGAGGATGTGATTTGCTGCAGGACAGCAGATATTAATAGCTATTTGGGAGCCTGAAATGCCATGTCCTTGTATTAAATTGGAATATTACCCCTAGCCCCCATATGGATAGCATGTTTCAGTAACAGCCAATTTACCTGATCCTGTGGCAGTGTGCTTAAGGTATGGCTCATAATCTTCACAAAGTCATGCATTTAGGCACGTCATCCCACATTTYCAGTGCTTTAGCCTCAGTATGCTCTTGTTTTTCAATGTTTTGAATGTTATTTTTGAATATACAAAGATTTAGRCAGATGGAAATCTGTGCTCTGGCTGCTGTTCATTTGTGATGAACTTGGTCAACTATGGTCACTTGGTCACTATTARTCCCTGGTCCCCAGAGCAGCCTTGGGCTTCTGTGCGTACTTTGCTGCAGGGACCTGAAAKTAGCTGTTGGGATGTGTTTCCTCTCAGTGTTTAATTGGGGCTGGTGGGACATGGTGTGGGTCTTAACAAAGTTAGTAAAAATGATATGCCAAAGTCGTAGTAGGATAACTCGTTTCTCTGTGCAAGTGCGCTGGTCTCAGTGTGAATAGAAAGGTCTCCCACTCTTGGTCTTTACTGGCAAGCAAAGTTTGGCTAAGCTAAGTGCTAAGTCTTAGCACTCTTTGCAGAGATGTAGCTGCAGCTGTGTGCAGCATTTGAAGGTCTTTCTGCGTTCCCATATCTAGCGAAGCTCTCTRCTTCCAGTTTAAAGTATGTGTGTGTAGGACTTCTATTTTCCTTTTTCTTTTCTTTTATTTTTGATTAGGATTTACTTCCCAGTTAAATCACTAGCACTCTTGGTGCTTTCTACAAAGATTAAATGGCAATGCGGGTGCATAAGTGACTCTGTTTATCTTGTGACTCTTGAGAAGCATAAAATTAGACATGCATCTAGACTTATTATATATTTACTAGTATTATGGTGGGGCACCCAAGCTCAGCTGTGAGCTATGCATGGTGATCAGTAGATTATATTCCTCTATGTAGTCCCTTATGAGTTGTTTGGATCTTTTGTGTAGGGGGTCATTGTTTTGGATATGCATTTTACACTTGGAACAAAGTTGTAAAAACAACTAACTTTTCAGCACACACATATGTCATGGTTTTTGACTTGAAAAAAGCAGGTGCAGGCTGACCAGAAAGCGAGAATRCACAAGATGGTTCAAAGTAGGAGCCTGTTTACCCAGTATTGTGCCCATCCAACAGCATTAAAGTTTCTGATAATGCCTAATATAGTAGTGTCTTCATTTAGTGACAGATGTTGTAATTCCTTCATTATATTTCTAGGATTTCTAGCATTTGTATAGAACAGGTTTTTGTCTTTGTTTTCTAAGCAGTCTGCTTAAATAGTTATCAAAATGACTTCTTGTTTTTCCGTCTCCTATTTGGTTAGTTCTTTCCTCTTGACTTATTTTTCACTTGAGAGTATAGAAAGTGTGTTTTGATGTCTTTAAATCCAACCCCAAATTCACTGTAATTAGGTACACACTTGAGAGCATTCCTCATTCCTCATCTGAAAGGCACAAATGCCTCCACTTTAAGTATATCATCTCCTGTGTGTAAAAGGTCCCCTAATTCATGATGAGTCTTAAGCCTTTTACTTTATTCCATCTTCTCAGCCTGTTATGCCTTTGTGAAGCATTTCAGCCCAAAACAGAAAAAGCCATTCAYTAAACAATGAAAATATTTTAATGCTATAACCTAACGCATATTAATTTCAGCACAAGATGATTTTTTTTGGAAAGCGACTCAATGTTTATTCTTCATATTCTATTAAAAAAGGAATGAGGAGAAATACATAATTTTGGATTAGACAACTTATTTGTTGTATCTGTTAGTATTTAGAACAAAAATTAGAAAGAAAAGCAAACTGAAATGCTAAAGAAAGAAGGATGTATAAAAAAGACAGCTGCCTTTAATTTGAACATATCCAACTAATGAAACCACCTGATCATATGGATGTGAAAAGGAGATGTAGTGCTACTAACTCCAAATGCTTCCAAAATGACAGACTCAGCCCACTTTTTGTCAATGCTGTTATGCAAAGATGGGTCATCTGCCTCTAGCATATGCTGTTATATAGTATTTAGCCTTTAGTTTCAGCTACCAGATACATTACATCATGCTCTGCTTCTGAGTTTAGGATGAGTTGGTTACATTTGACAGACAGAGACAGGTCTCTAATACATGAAGTTCTCGTTTGTAAACATAGACAGGTTAGTAAAGTGATGCAGAAAAACAAAAGAAAACAACAACAAAATGCTTACTGCATCTGCTGAGAGAAAAGCTGTGGCATGATGTACTTACTACTCACGAGACATCAGTGCATCCACCATAACCCACGCCTTTGAAATGCATGGAAAACCAAGCTCTGTTGGTCTTGTTGCTCACTCAGTTTTTTATTTTCATTTATACTAAAATCTCATTAAGAGGAACTCGGGACAGTTTTAAAAGCCTATATAAAGTTTTAAAGGCTCCCAGGAGTTCTTCTTATCCACATGATTCAAATTGACCTTAGCATATGCTACATAGCTTTAATACCAATAGCTTCTGAAAATTTAACAGCTAAGAAATCTACATACTAGGTATTTTCCAATAGTTATGGAATTGAATGGATCTCTCTAATTTTTAATGTGTTTCATAAAGAATTTTTTATGAAAGTTCTTTTGTGCACTGCCTACTTTACAGCAAATTATATGATCAATTATCCATTTGTTACAAAGTCTTTATGAAGCTGAGTTAAGCTGTATGAGAGCAAAGGCAAAACATAACAAAGAGAAATTAGGTATGTTCCTTAGTATGCAGCCCTGCAAAAACTATTCTTCCAGGGAATGAGGACTCTAAGAAATGCAAAATGGAGCTGATGGACAGTGTTTGTAGATAATTAGTAAATTGACTTTCCATGAATGGYTAATTTTATTATCAGTTAAATTGTTTGTTTCTCATTGTATTTCATCACTCATGTGTCTCTAATAACAAATAGGCTTAATAATTACAAGCAGTAGCTGCTGTGATATGAAGCTGGTGGTATTAACAACAAAATAACTATAATTAATCTTCAGCAGCAGATTGTTAAAATCTGCATAAATACAGGAAATTCTGGGTAACATTCTGGCATCAACATCCCTTATATGATCACAAAAGTTATACATAGCTGGAAAATGTAACAGCACTTGCTCATGTGAACTGAGCCTGGATTAACTACATTCTGCCACCTTAAACCASATTACAGATTTGCTATGTGATATGCAGCAATAAAGAGAGGTAGCTAAGAAAGATTCACATAATTCTGTATATAAGGAAGCTATTTTCTGATGCAATATAGAGAGACAGACATTTCTCTTACATACATTATCTGAAAACTAACTTGAAAAGGTTTTTCCTTGACAAGTAGATGCTGAACAAATAAAGTTATGCTGAGTCCATGACCTTAAACAGCTACAGTTACAAATATTGTTTTTCTTGGTGTTAGCATATATTTTCTCAGGACCACTTCTGAGAAACCTGAAGCAGATGGAGATATCACTGTACTGACAGTCACATCCTTTGCTGGACTGAGTCATGCTTTGGTGAGGTGACAGCAGGAGAGCAGGAATGCTGAAATGACTGAAAGCTACAGCTTTCATTTGGGGGAGAAAAAAAACAAAACAAAACAAACAAACAATAAGCAAACAAACAAAAAAAATAAAGCTGTGGAACTTACTAGGCTAACAGGCCTAACATTGCATTTCAGTGATTCCTGAGCACAACAGAGCAAACCCAAGAAACCACAGCAAAGCTGAGCTGGAGCATGAGAGAAATTATCTGGTTTCTCCTGTGCTGGCCTGCCCTGTAATAAATGACAACCCCTGGACACTAGCATTTGAAGGACCACTGAGGATGTCTTCCTGTGTCTTTCCTTCAGAGCTAGGACAGAGCAGTTCCAGCTGGCCCTGCTGCAGATATGGACTGGCTCTGTGAACCTGGTCCTGAACTGAGCCATGAGCCCATGGAGCTCCCTGGTGTGCAGAAAATCTTGCTGTCAAGAACCAAATGTCCACAAAGAAGATAGAGGACTCCTAAAACTTTATTCAAATAAAAGGAGAGTCCACCGGAGCATACCCCTGTGGGGTCTCTCAATTTACAGGAGGGTACAGACCCCTTTTATCCTTATTTCCTGACYRAGGTAGCCCTCTCCTTTTCCCCATTGCCAAGGTACTCAGAAGTTACAGRCTCCCTGGCCYRCCTAACTCTTTGATATGTTCCCCCTCCCTGGTCATACATCGCATGTCTAATTAAAGTGACTTTATGCCTCCCCTGGGTGTGAAAGTTAATATGCACTAGCTCATTATGYTTGCACCTACTCTACTAAGGTTCATTCTGTGGTCAATTGTTGATAAGGATCTSTCTGCCTCCCTCCTGTTTTCCCCAGAGGTCAACCAATCACGTACATATAATGCAACCTCCCTGCCTGTACTCTCCAGGCCTATTCATCAAAAAATATGGAGGATTTCACACATTTGTAAAGACACAGGCTCCTTTGCTCCGCTCACTGGCACCGGTCTGCTACCTGTACCCTGCTTCCTGCTGTCACTAAGGATGCAGGATTGGTCTTAGATAGATACTTTCTGAATCCACCTCTTGATTGACAATCTTTGAGCTAAGCTGCATTTTTCAGTGAGGAAGGAACTTTAACAGGATGTATCAAGCCTATACTTGAACTAGATCCATGTTTTTATGACAAGTCAGCAGAAAGAGCAGGTCGAGTGTGTCTTGTTGAGCAGGATCTCAGTAGGGTAYTAAAGTGGATGTTTTTAACGGCACTACTCAGATATAAATCCCTTTTATTTCTCAGCTTCTATTTCTGCATCTGTTTGATCTGTAAGCTTTCCAGGGTAGATCTTTAGCTATGTGTATTTACAGAGACACCTTGACATCTAGTTGCTATGGGGAGACAAATCACCACTTTCTTAATAGCCTGAAGAATTTGTAAATGGAGCATTTTGATCATAAATATTCATTTCTTCTTTCTAGTTTTCATTACATAAAAATACAGCTAGCTACAAACACGACTTTGCTTTCAACTTCAAACAGTTGGACATTAAAAGMAACTGTGAAAGATAAGACAAGCAAAAAGCACCAGAAACTAGAAGCAAGTAAGCATGCAAGCAACACTCGTGTGTGTATTTTTATATTTTTGATACATTGTTTCTCCTTTCCACTTTAATTCAAAAAAAAATTTTCATTTCATGTTCATTTTCATTCATGTTCATTTTCATTTTCATTTCATGTTCATTTTTATTTTCCATGCGGCCTACTGCAGAAAGCAAAATTAATTTTGATCTTACTCTGGACTTAAATTAACGTTCGTGGTCAAGAGAAGGGAATGAGTCTCACCTTTTGTTTCATTAATGGCAATCCTAGAGTAGAATATAGAGAAACTACAAAACAGATATGCTGACAAAACTGGATCTTGGGGCAATGTCACAGCATAGGCAGAAACCATTAGAAAATTCACAGAGCTGAGCAGGTGACAAGTGCGGTGGCAGAAGGCCCAGTAACCTGGCTCCYGCAGTGCAATGAGTACCGTCTCCAAGCAGCATGGGCTCCCCTCGCTTGGGCAGTCATCCGATGTATGCAACCAATGCAAGATTGTCCCTGCACAGGCAGACAGCCTGCCACCATGGGCAGCAGGGGGAAGTCAGGCCGATATGACAGAGCTGCTACGCCAAAGATGGCCTCAGAGATCACTGAGGTGCTGGTCTCTGAGTTCTATGCCAGGCTTAGCATTTCTTTTAAACATTTCTTAGCCAAATAGCTAATAAAAATAATAAAAAATGCTTATGAAGTATAATTTTCTTTCAATACTTGACTGTCTAGGGGATAACTTACTCTGTAGCCTTTAATGTAATCAGGATGCACTCCCTCACTAACCACTAATAGCAGCACCTTTTTTTTTCTTTTTTTTTTTTAATTCAAATAGCCAAACCAATGCTGACAATGATTAACTGAGCACATTTGAACTGGTGTTAATTCTTCCTTAATGCAAATTAACTTCWGATAACTTTATTTGTTAGTTCACCACCCTGAAAATCATTCCCCACTAATAATAGCACTAAACTGTAGTGTCTTGAGCCACAAGAAAAAGGCAGCCCACAGCTGCATGGCTTTGGTAGTAGATCAGACACTAGTATGCGGGAGGTTTGCCTMCTGTGTGCACTGTAAGCTGCCACTAGCACTCCCACAGAGCACTGTCCCCCAGCCCTCCCAACAAGCGATTAGCTCATGCAGACCGTCTTCATATCAGCCACAAGGCMGCCATGTGGAAAGAAGCATGGCCTACTTAAATTTGCTCAGCAAACCCCTTTTCCATAGTTATACAGATATGGCCCAGGAGGCATTTGATCATGATGGTAACTGGACAATATAACTGTTCCTATCAATACTCTGAGTTTTTTGAGGGATGAGCCCTTCTTTCCAGCCTTATAGTCACTGTTGACTGACCTCTAAATACCTTTGCTGTCTATATGTAGCTGCATGTAAAAAATGTTTTTCTGATGATTCAGAAAGCCCTACTATACTCTGCCACATCTAAAATTTACTTCATATTAAGACAGCTAGCCAGTATGTTGCGTAYGGATTCACACAGCTCCTCAGTTTATAGTAGAAGGTTTATGGCAGATCTTTAAAGCCTCAAGAAGCATATCATTTTTCAGGGATCAGAAATGTCCCTTTAATTATGCCTGCAAATCATCTCATTGTGCATTAAGACAGTCCTTGTCAATGGTCAAATCAAAAGACAGTGTCAGCTTTCTACAGGGGAATATCGCAACCACTGCTCTGGTCTAATGGATACTGGGGTTATCTCCAGAAGCAAATGGATYGAACTCCTAGATATAAACCTGTTCATAAAATTTCCCCTGAGAGAAGTTGCCAGATCATTCTGTAAAGCCATCTGCCCAACTCTGATGTTCAAAGCAAGAGGAACTCCTTCAGAAACTTGCAGTAACTGCAGGACACTTTTAAAGACCTAAAATGATCTTGACTTTGATATCAACAGTCATCCATGTTGTTAACAGGCATAATTTTTTTTTAACAAGCCAGGGCCAGCCACTGGGGTATTTAATTATTTTGAATTTCTTCAATGAACATTTAGCTAATTTATTGTTSAATAGCAGGGTAAGACTGGAAATTAACAGGTTGTTATTCAGATTACAATGGACTGATTTTAAACTGACTTAGGAATACTTTCGTTTAAATTGATCTAGGAGCTGCTTAATAATCAAAATTGCTTTGGAATTTTCTTTTACCAGTTTGGTAGGCTTTAACTCTTCTTTGTGCATGAGACTGTGCATTCACTCAAGCCTGGATTTCTCTTACTCGAACCTTGCACTGTCCTTTTCTCAGATGAGCCTCTGGCACTGCAACAGTACCCCTTGTGAGTAATAATAAGCAATTCTGATAATTTTTATTTGTTTGGGTTTTTTTTCTCATAGAGATCTATCAATTAAATCCACTGCAAAAGCAAGAAAAGCAAAGAATCTAGCTAGGAAATTTCCTTTTCTTAACAAGGCATTTAAACAGAATCTCACCCTTGTTCTCCAGTTGTTTATACAGGCTGTCATTTGTGATGTATTGTTAAAGTCCTGTAAATCTCAACTGGGAACAATATCCCAGAGAGCAGACAGGGCCAGTTTTGCTACAAGCTATGTCTCAGTAGATTCTCTGCCTTTTTTTTTATAATATTACTCATCTGAAATGTTATCTGTAATCCTAATAATGAAATGCAGTAACATCAGATGTAGCAGCTGCCAAAAATGAGAAATAATATGAATATCTATTAAAGTTTTTGAATTAGTCTTTACTTTTTCTATTACCAGTTGAAACATCTCTGCTTTTCTGAAGCCCAGCTTATTTTTACAAATATTTAATAAACAATTTATCCTTTGTGTTTTAGATACCTTATTCTCCAGTTCAGTAGGTCATTAGGCATGCAGTTAAGTTAATCTTAGTTCTGAATGTTTCTTACAGGATTCCAGCCAAAGGAGACAAAAGAGACCAAGGTGSATGAAAGGTAGATCAATTATTATTTTATGGATGGGAAAAGGAAGCTCCCTTTTGGGAAAGTGTGTGACACAAAACTTACTCATGTMAATAGCATGCCTCCCATAGATTTTGAGTTTAGCTTTAAAGACCCAAATTCTAAACATTACCTTTCCTTCAATGAGAATCATCAGACTTTAAAAATGCAAGTCAACCCTCACACCTTTAGAGATATTAGAAGAGCAAAAAGCCTTAAAGATCTGACTCTTCCTTAAAAAAGTCTTCCTTAGGTAATAGGTGTACTGCAGCTAAACAAGCTGGGTAAGCTAAACTTCAGCCATAGTTTCATAACGCAATATACACTAGAAATATTCCTTAAAGCCACCTGTACATTTGTGAAAGCAAAACTCTGGGGATATCTCATCAGATGCTTCTCAGACCGACTTAATATCTCCTCCTTTACAGTCTGGAAATGAAATTAAGTGTTCAGCAATAGAACAAAAGGTGCATAATGTCCTGCTTGTTCCTTTTTCTAGTCTGTCAGATGGGAGCAAGTTAAATTTCAGCACGCTAGMTAGAAATGATGAAAAGCAAGTTTTAGGTTTTAGCAACATGAGCAAGGGACACACGGATCAGTCCTTAGGTATAAGGATTTGACCAGAGCTTAGGTTGCAACAAAATCTGAAGGGCCATCCGGGAACCAGCTAYATCACTGTGACTGCAGCTAGGACATTCCCTACAGTGGCCTCTCCCTTTTCAWAACTGGACAGAATTAGTTTTCTGCAATTCCAACATAGAATGTGTGATAAAGTGAGAGAGGCTGAAATATTGGGGAGTAAGCATAAGCTAAATTTAGAGTTGSTTTGAAGATGAATACTGTGATGCTGACTCAGGTTGGCCTCTGCTTTCTTATTTATGTTAGGTCAGCAATGCCATTCTCATTTCCAGAGTAGCTATTACAAAAGAAGTGAAAGTATTTCAAGCGCTCTTAGGTGTGTTTCAATTATTTTGGCAGATAACCTACAAATTCAAGTTACACAAATCAATACCAGGAGAAAAACTCTTGTATCTTGTATGAGGAGGTTTGCTGGAAATAAGGGGACAGTTCATCCCGTCCTCCTGCTRCTGCTTCTCACGTCCATCAAAAATGAACCATAAGGAAGCAAAACAGATGGGCTGGTTTTATGGCTAAAGCAGCAAGCAAAGGCAGTGATTCAGGTCTCTRTTCTGGCAYTCTGCAGGGGCAAGAAGCCATTTAYTCAAGGAKTAGCTCTCAAATTGGGAGCTGGGGACGAAGATGGCAACAACTGTTTTTGTGGCAGGAGCTGTTGCAGTGTGCTGAACCTTGCTAAACAAAAAGTAAAGAGTTTAAGTACACTTAAATACACTTAAGCCTCACTGTGGTAGTAACAGGAAATTCAGGCAACTTCTAGTAAACTGAACTGTGTTGACAAGCATAACATGGTAAAAGGAGCTTAGAAGTGTTTCATTTGAAAGTTACTAAAATTCATAATAAACTGTTCTTATACTGCTAGCTATTGTGTGGCTAAGACAAAAGAAAAATAATTTAGAAATATAATTTGAAAAAAACAGCTAATGTTTCCTCCTAATCYAGTCATTTATATTTACAAAGCCAACACAGATGAATAAGCAATTTATCCAGGCAAAATCACAGCACTTCTTAGTGTCCTTTTCCAGTAACTGCCCATCCTTAATCACTGGTCTTCATTATTAATTTTCAGTTGAGTTGTTATGAATAAAGAGGAATTTTTTTTTTTTAAAACCATGTCCTGATATGACAGCCAACCCAGTGCACTCTGTGAATTCATACTGGGGACATACTGCTGGGGATTGGCACTCAAACAGCCAAACAGCCTGGACAGGGCAATATTGATTGTCCTTTTGAAAACTTATTCATAAATAGATCACAGCTGTGACTCTCGGCTAGAATGAACTACTTAGGGTAAAAACAAGGAGAAAGGAGTTAGAGATTTGTTAAGGAATGTATGTTTTGTGGTTATCTATCTGTGGAGAGCATCCAGCTCAAGGCCTTGCATCCAGCCTAAGGCTCACTTATGGCAAGATCAGATCATGAACCTTTTTTTCAAAGCCTGATCTAATATCAGAAGAAAAATCTCTCTGAAAGCCTCTGTGCCTTATCTTATTTAGGTGTCTTCATCTGTGAGATACATGATGGGCTCCTTGTTGATTGACATGCCAGTATTACGAAGCCAGCTTGGGAGAGCCATAAATAGCATAAATCAGCTTCTCTGAATCCCCAGCAGGTGCATTCATCAGGCACATGAGTCTCTCCAGGCATCAAAATTGACAGATTTCATTAACTTTCTTCAACTGAGAAACCAGCAGTAATAGGCAATGTGGAAAAATCAGAGTAATTGGAGGTTTGGAGCAGGACTGTGTTATCAGCCATTGCTGATTATACAGAGCCGGTAGGCAAGGCACTAACTTAGCAGTCWCTGTTCCTGTTGGTGCTACTGTTAATGACTTATCCCTACAGCATCCTTTCTCACCTCTGTGAACACTGCTGTTTAACATTATGGCCAATCTCTGGTATGGAATTATGTGCTGTTGTATGAACCCTTCTTTTTCAGCTGCAGCACTGCTTTCAGCAACTGCATATTAGTACAGAATTTGCAAATCGTGGAGTTTTTCCTTTAGCCTTTGCTTTTCGAGTCATTGAGTGCTATGATGAGTGTTCTCAGAGGTCATTAAATTGCATATCATAGAATCATAGAATGCTTAAAGTTGGAAGAGACCTCTAGAGATCATCTAGTCCAACCCCTTGCACACGCAGGGTCACCTAGAGCATGTGGCACAGGGTGGCATATATAGAGTTTGAAAATCCCTAGGAGACTTTATAGAAAGGATAAGAAAATCAAGACTCTCCATGCTCCCCAAATAATGTTTTAGTACCTCACATGCTTTCAGCTGCTCTCACAAGCCTTGTCATTGAACAATGAGAAATTTTTCTCCAAGCCAGTCTGGTTACATCATCTTCCATGGCTTCTACAGCTTCATGTTCTGAAGCAATTCTTCCTTAGGTTGGAGATAAACAAGAACCTGCTAGTTTTAAAATGTTGCTGTCCTTCACGTTGATTAGGCCTTGTTGAAATTCCCGGGGATCAACTTGGAGGGTGAAAAGAACTGGCAGCAGTTGCAGGAAAGAAAACAGGGAGACTGTGAATAGGGTTCCTGTGAAKCTGGAATTATTAGTCCACTCTCCTCTGAGGGAGATATGGCATCTCCTCGTATTAGACAATAAAGACGTTACACAAGGCACTTAGAAGTCAATGAGAAGCTTTGGTAGACTCATTGAAATGTCACATTGGATGGGACTGCAAAGGAGCATCTAGTCCAGCTTTTGTGCAGGAAGGCAAACTGGACATGCGCTGATCGGAATGTCTGGAGAGTGACAACATCTAAAGCATCTCCTTCTGCCTTATGACTTCCAGGCAGATGCATGCAGGATATGTGCAGTAGGCGAAAAGTGGCAGATGAAGGACTCCTAACACTCTGCTCTGCACCCTGGTAGGACAAGGCTGAAGGACAGACTGGTCCCCAACATGAGGAAGGAATTTAATTGTTTTTCTCCTTGTCTCTAGTAGAAAGAAACAGAATACATTACTTGTCTTCTAAGAATGTYGTTCTTAGGTTTTTTGTATAAGGACTTGAAAGAAGAAGTCTTAAGTCTCTACCACAAAYCTCATAAGTTTCATAGTGCCCAGAAATGATGCTGTTTGTTCTTGACTGCCATCTACTGACAATCCCCTTCTTAATGATTTACCTTCCCTGACATTGCTTATTTAAAACACTCTGTGCAGCATTTGTTAGCTCAGTTGCAGAGGCTTGCAATTTTTGAGCTGAAGGAATAGAAAATTGTCTTTTATTTAGATAGCTGGCAGCTCTGCATGTTTCTTATCCATAAGCCTCATTTCCATCTGTGGGCCAGTAACCTCTGGACTTGATGATTTTAGTTTCACTGTAACATCAGCTTGTTACAGTACTGCATATAATCCTCCCTGYTTTCTTTCTGTTCTTCCTCCACTTGGAGTTGCTGCCTGTCATCTTCCAAACTATGGGAAGAGAAAAAGGGAAAACTTGAATGGAAGAGGAAGAGGAACCTGGTTGAGACAGAAATGTCTAGGCTGAGTTGGAAAAGACAGGTTAAAGCAATAAGCAATAAGCTGGAACAGGAAGAAAGGATACAGGACACTGGCACAGTGTGTTCTGCAAAATGGGGGAGCTGAAGTGGGAATCTGAAGGCTGAAAAAAGGAATATATACCGACCCTTACCTGTGTCTTAAAGAGCCACATTGTCAGTTTCCATGTATGCTTATTGTCTTACTCAGTTCTGCTTATGTCACTGAGACTATCTGAGGAGCAAGGTACCTCTCATTATGACTACAGGTAGCATTAAATGTGCTTATACACAATTTTGCACCATTTTAACTCAAATCCATTGAAAAACTGGTTACAGTTAAACTTGCATAAATTTCTGTGCCAGTGATCTTCAACTGATTTAAGCTAAATCAATATAAATCCAGTTTCAAAGTGGGATTGGAGCACCTACCATATGAGGAAAGATTAAATGAGCTGGGCCTGTTTAGCCTAGAGAAGGCAGAGAGGGGATCTATTCAATGTGTACAAATACCTGAGGTATGATTGTAGGGAGGAGGAGGCTAAACTGTTCTCAGTAGTGGCCAGGGAKAGGACAAGGGRTAATGGTTTTAAACTGAAACACAGGAARTTCCATMTCCAYGTGAGAAAGAACTTCTTTACTGTGAGGATGATGGAGCCCTGGAACAGGCTGCCCAGAGARGTTGTGGAGATTTGGACTAGATGATGTCTAGAGGTTCCTTCCAACCCTAAAGATTCTGTGATTCAACTGATTTGACAGAATCTATGCAGAAATGGGCTCTGWTTTCACAAACTGAGGGGCAGAAATAATCCTACTGAAATATTAAACTTTATGCACTCTTTTCGTATTCAGCTGCTGAGATTTCAAACTTTTCCCGTTCTGTGTTTTACAAAACTTTACAGAGAGTGAAAACTAGTAGTTTTGGAGCAGTCTCATCAACAGAACCCTTGTGCAATCACAGCAGCCTTGAACTTCAGTGTTTTATAAAATTCTAAAGGCAGAAGAGAAGCTTAATATTTCATCCACTTATTGTGATCTGAATATTTTTTYCTAACTAAAGTAGTTCTTTCAAAAAGGCATCTAGTCTTTACTTGAAAACCCCTTAATTGGTAAAAAAGAATGAAAATCTATCATTTCTGATACCTACTCCAAAACTGAACCATCCTGCCTTTTGGGTAACCATAGAATCATTATGGTTGGAAAAGGCCTTCAAGATCATCAAGTCCAACCATAAAACCATCACTGCCATGTCRGCTAAACCATGTCCCTRAGTGTCTCCTCTACRTGGTTCTTGAACACTGCCAGGGAAAGTGACTYCACCACTTCCTTGGGCAACCTGTCCAACACTTGACTAATCTTTCCAAGTAGAATTTTTTCCCAATATCTAACTTGAACCTCCCCRGCCGCAACTTGAGGCCATTTCCTCTTCTCCTATTTTCAGTAGTTCTTTTGGRGAAGAAATTGACCCTTACCTCATTACAGCCTCCTTTCAGGTAGTTGTAGAAAGTGAAAAGGTCTTCCCTGAGCCCTCTCTTYTCTAGACTGAACAACCCCAGCTCCCTGAGCCAGTCTTTTTAAGGTTTGGGCTTCAGCCCCTTCACCAGCTTTGTTGCCTTCTTTGRACACACTCCAGCAGCWMAATGTCTTTCTTGTAGTGAGACGCRCAAAACTGAACACAGTCTTTGAAGTGTAGTCCCAAAAGCATYGAGTACAGGGGGACAAAYCACTTCCCTAGTCCTGCTGTCTACGCGGTTCCTGACACAAGCCAGGATACTGTTGACCTTCTTGACCACCTGGGCACACTGCTGGCTCATGTTGAGATCCCTGGATCCTTTTCTGCCATGCAGATCTGCAGCCGCTCTGCCCCAAAGCACAAGAAAAAAAATGTTTCTTGCCTAATTTGAGCTTGTCTGGCCTTCCCTTCAACCCTCAGTTCCTGTTGCATCTTTTTCTGCCCAGATAAGTACTCTGTCAGTTCTAAGAAGTCCAACTGAAGTTAACAAGCATTGTATAGACCTGCATATCTCAAATGTGAGTGACACTTGAGGTTACCAAAAGAAAAAAATGCATTGCTAAAACAAAGCGAGTTTGCCCTGACTGTGAGGAAACTGGGCAGTGCTGAGTCAGTTGAGAACTCTGCCTGCATGATCTCAGACATGTCATTTAATCACTCTCCGCTTGAGTTCTCATGTACAGTAGTTCTTTGGTCCACATAGGCAGCATGAAGCACAATGATGTCATTGAAGCTTGTGTAATATAACACTCTGAATGCAAACATAGTTCTGGTCTTGAACTGACACTGACCTGGCAAAAGCAGAGGACAGAAAGGCACTGTTTCTCATAGGTTGTCATTGATAAATTGCTCAATCTTTTCCCTCTCAAGTCTCTGGTAGATACAGTAGCACCCTGGCCCAAGAATTTGCACTAATTTAATGCTGGAGGTGTCAAGCCAGTTTCAGCTTTGATGCACGATCTCATGAAAAATAAATTTGATAGTTTCTCCAAGACCTCTAACCATGCCTCCAGCCTGCTATCTGTAATACTTACATGCTTTGTGAAATTTATGTTTCACATCAAGAAGGGTAGATGATGGAGGCACCTGAAAAAGAAAACAAAATGCAAGTATATTCATTTTTTATTCTTCTCTATTCTGATATTTCTTTTCCCCGCCTTCTGTTTAATGAAGAGATGATTCCACTTGTCTCCAAGTTCCTTAGGTAATGATGATGCAAATAGCAATTCTGTTTGCATATTGAATAATGCAAAGGGCAGCTTGAAGTGTGAGCTTAAAGTCAAGTTCCAGCAAACTAGGACTTGAGATTTGAAGGATTTTTCCTAAAAGGTCAGTAGGAAAGGGCTCTGTCCTTTCTGCTTGAAATCAGCTTGCCTTTGCATAATGTCATTCATGTCCACTGAAGCAATTCAGGTGTTACAGTGTTGGATGGCAGTCCTGAAGCTGTTTAGATTCTATTTTATTATGTATATTGATTTCTTAATACACTTTGTACAAGAATACAAAGAGAATCACAGTAAGAATTGCTAGAGTGAAAAACTTAGAAGTACCTGGAATTTATAATGAAGGTGAATGGAATACTTATGGAAATAATGGAAGCTGAGCCTTAACTGGGGGGGAGATTGCTTTGGCTGTAGTGAGAGACCTCATTAGAAGAGCCAATGGCAAAGTGCCTTCTCTGGAGACATTAAGCATCTGTATGGTATAGTCTAACACCAGTATGCAGTGGTTAGATAGAACAAAACCTTGAAACAGCTATGGCACATCAGTTTTCCTGGCTGGGCACTTGTCACTGGTTGTTCTGGGTTCATCCCCATCTCCGGCTCAACATGATTTTTCCACTCTAAGCAAAGCCTGGCAGAGTTTCTCCACTTTGCTTTTTTGGAAGTCACACAGGAACCTAACCCTCAGGTTCTGTAGAAATTGCTCTATGGGTTTTGCTGGACAACACCATTTCATTGCATCACATAGAATTTGTTTGTTCATGCATAAACTGACCTACTGATCCTTCCTTCTCAGCATTATCTGCAGCCCTTAGTTCCACTTCTTCAAAATGTGCTCAGTGATAGAAGATGAAATTGTGATAGTAACCATACATAAAATATGGAGAGGAACATTAGGCCATTCTTCTAGTAGAGTTCAGTCAGCACCTTAAGAAAGGTTGTTTTCATTAATAGCTTGTGAGTCTGGAGAAATATTGATGCAAGGAAATAAATTTGCTGACTTAAAAGCTATAAATTAATATTAAAAGAAAAAAAAAGAGTTTTGCATATCTGTAAGTTGATGCCAAATATAAATATGCAATTTATGTGTCACTAGTTCTGGAAGTAAGTCAACTTCTTTCAAGTAATAATATAACCAGGCTGATATCTCAAAACAGATTTCAATAATATAAAGCTTTATGATGAGTGCTGCTCTAAATGTTGGCTAGTGAATAGCTGGTCTGTAAAGTTTTCTTATTTTCTGCTCAATTTGATTTCCTTAATTTTAGAGGGATTTACTGGTCATTTCAAAGTCCTTATTTGAAGAAACTGCTGTTAAGTCAATCTCTATTTATAGTCTGATTTACCTCTCTGAGGCACATGTTAAGCAATAATAATTGCAACCAAATCATGGACTGAAATCCTTGAAACCAATGACAGATTTCAACCTGGCATCAGCAAAGTCCAAGTTGCAGCCAAAACTTTTGGAACTGTGCTGGGCCAGGAAAGGGGCATTTCCCTTGGTGTTCCTGACAACTGATGCTGCCATTAGGAACAAAACAAGAAACAGACTTATCTTTCTTCCTTAGCACAAAAAGAAGAGGAAAGTATTTCATCTTCACTCACTACAACTAAGTCATTCCACAGCTTCTGCTAGAACATTATGTCTTCACATAGCCTGCACATGCCTTATTTTTTTAAGTTGTACAGCTGCTGTGGACTTGAACTGGGAGACAGGAAATTTTATTATCTTTTTATATTTTAAAAACCTCTAAAAATACCTCACATTGCTTTCTCCTATGTAATAATTCCACACCTGCAAGGTCCAGAGTCCACAGTCTATCAGAGATAGATGCWAGTGTTGTATAGCTGCTAACAAACATACAGCACACAAGACTGCAGATGATAAAAACATGACATGTCCTGATGTGAGGGAGAATCTTCTGTCTTTCTAAATAAGGTAAGCTCTACCACTGTGCCTGCATTTCTTTGAGAGATCAGTATCTTTTCGTGATAGATTCTGGTAAATAGTCAGGGCTAACTAGGTGCTCTGGAAAGCTGCCCTTATGAATAAGTTGGGGAAACTGCAACACTTCTAACYTCCCTACGCTCACAGGGTAGGACGAGCAGGAAACAGAGCTCAAGTTTTCCARTTCCCACACCAGTTAAGTGTGCACTGACTTCAGGACAGTGCTGCTTTCAAGCAGTGTAAAATTTCTAGTTCAGCCATGCTTAGCAACTCTACATCACTATCCAGTTTCTCAGCCTGATACTTTTAGTACTTCTGCCCTCCAAATGCTACCATGCCTGCCATGGGATTCATGGCATCTAACTTTAGTCCTCAAAAGATTAGACTTAGCCTCCATTTTAGGTCTTGAGGCAAGACATTTACCTCTAAAATTATTAATGTCCCTTAGGTGCTAACAAGTAARGATGTGTCTGTCAGGATCTGTGCTTACAGGGACCCGGTGCAGCTGAGGTATCCACAGGGTGCAGTGTTAGCCACTGCACACTTCACAACTCACATCCAAAAGCAAGATAGCTTGAGCTGGAGGGAATTATGTTCTTTCCCTAGGTCTGATGGRCATGCAGAGCTCATTGACAAGAGTACTGATGTGCATGAGTACCTCCAAAGTTGCTGCAACTGCCTTAAATTGTGCTAGCTCAGGTGCAAGCAGAGAATGGATTTGGTTGGTTTGCTGAAGCTTTGCATGGCATTACACTGTTGTGAGTTGTGCATGCTCAGGGAAGGCTTGGAGCACAACTAGCCATTAGAATAGAAAGACATGTGCTTTATGAGCCCGGTGGCTTAGAGGGTGGCCAATCACCTCACTTGAAAAAAGCTTACCAGACATGAAATGGAAAAATAATGCATTATTTATTATAATTTATTATAATTATTATTATCTTTAGCGCAAGCTGTGCAACAGAAGAACCATGGTGAAATCCTTTCCCTGGCAGGCTATAGCCACAAAAGGAGTGAAATACATTTTTTTATGATCTCARTAATTGTGTCTTATTTTTTAAGGCCTCAAAAGACAATGAGTTATACATTATAATATTGATGAAATTGAAGATGTTGCTGAGACATCAGCTTCCTATTAAGTGTGGCTTCTTCATACTCCATTAATGATCTTTTTTTCTCTTCACTGTACATCAATACAAGCTAAAGAAATGTAATGACTGGAACAGMATCTGCTCATATCACCCATCATGCTAACCAAGTAAAAAACCCTGAAAAACKCCACTGTAATTATTACTTTCCTTTCTTTTATTCTTTTACATYTCTGAAAGTGTTCTAACCTTCCTTTGCCTCCAAATAAGCATGTTTCAAATATACAAAGGCAAAAGACAGTAAAAGGCCATCCTTAGTTTTATATAGAACAAGATGATTTGCATCATAGAAGCACCTTTTATTTGGCACATATCTTCCATATCTGACAGTCAAGACAGGTTTCCCTTCAGCTCCTTATCTTGTAGTCTAACAGCAGATTTTATATATGGTTCAGTTTCTAGTAGATTGCTATCATAAGTTCAACAATATTTTTTGCTTCATGAAAAAATAGAAAAAAAGGGCTGATTTATAGGTATGCACTGCATCCATTACAGTTTTCATTCAGAAAAGGATGATTTTAAAATTTTTAATTCTACTTTTTTTCCCTGTATTATCATAGCAAAAATAATAATTTTACTTTTTCATTCAAGGCAACATTTCACTTTTTAGGAATTCAAGAATAACAGGCACTTCTGAGTAATCATTTCCAGTTCTATCCTTCTATGCAGCAATGCAAAAATCAACTCATTTTCTGTTTAAGATTTAAAATATTGGTATTAGTAACTTAGGCTATAACTGAAGGAAGATATTAAGGGAACTGGATACCAACTTTTGTGAGTATAAGCTAATCAGATACCTCTTTCACATTTATAAGTGAAGGAATTGTAATAAATCTGGTGATTTATTACACAGTTCACACAGTTTTTGCATTGCAGWATTTAGTATTAAAGGTCAGAAGAATAGCAATAAGAATTTGAATAATTTTTTTTTAAAAAAAAAACCCTAGTCTTTCATTTAACGTATCCCCTTGAATGGTTTTTTTTTCTTGTCTTCTTGACTTTTTGAAATGTCACTATCACTGCACTGCAGAATCACCCRCTTTCCAACAGGCAGTCATTTTCTATGATTGCAGAAATTCAGAAATTGTGTCACTCCAACTGTTCATTAACATCTTTGGCTGAGGTATATTTGGTCAAAGGAATGACATCAGGTTACTGGAGCTGAGGATATGATCCCAAGATAGATAACWAAATAATGGAAAAGCCAGATAATATTCAAATCCATCCTCCAGCAAATCCTTCATTGGTACTGTTTTCATACCCTGTCCTTGCTCAGGTAAATATGTTTCACCACTAGGGATCAGCAGCAATTCACAGAAAGTTGATCAGGAAAACTTCCATTCTAACTGATTGGCATTTATTGTGAATTTGGCTTCTATATCTGATTATTCTTTTTAATTGTTGATTTTGAAGGGCACTATTAAAAAAGGGTATTCTGAAAGTCTCCCACAGAGTGTCCTATAATGGTCTTTTGTCAGCTTGATCAACCAGAATGATGGTCATGTCCAAACATATAAATAGACGACCGAGATCCTACCTTGGAAATGACGTGCAAGTAGCTACATTTAGACACGTATTTCCAGAATTACAAGACAGTTTTATATGAAGTTTAATATTTTAATCACTGGATTGCAGCAAAAGCAGTATACTGAACTTCTGACCTCAAACTAGTCTTTGCAGAAGTGCAGAAGATTCAGAATTAGGTTTAAGCTCAAGTTTGTTCCAAAAAATGTGAGCAGAGAGAAGCATCAATTAACAGTCTCCTAGAGATTATTTATGTGGTCACATGAACTTTGGCATATGATATAATCTGACTGGCATTCCCAGCGACTATAAAGTGGAATTAACTATGAATACATGTAACCATATTTTTACTGGATGGCTTGTTGATTTGCACTATCCAAATTTGTCTCTGAATTTGTGTTGTTATTTTAGGTACTAGTGTGTTTTATACAAAATAAAAATCCTCTTCCTTTACAAGAAATTTCCTGGAGAACAGAGACAGACACTGGTAAGAACTTCTACTAAAGATGAAAGTGAAAGTAAAGAGCATGTGATTTACAGACAGCAGGCTTGCCAGTCACCCCAATTTACAATTGAGCACTTTGCAATGTTCAACATGTTCACTTCTGAGCAAATCAGACTAGAATTGACAGGACTTTTTGCCTTCTAACCTTTATTTGAAATAGACTGACTAGGTTTTCTGTAGTCATCTTAAGAGGTCAATAGTAGAACCACTCAGAAATGTTTTGCCAGAACACTTTTTGCCTGCTTTGAAAATAGAATTTTTCTTGAAACGTCAAAACTAGAATTTTTCTTGAAAAAAGGAAGGAAGGAAGGAAGGAAGGAAGGAAGGAAGGAAGGAAGGAAGGAAGGAAGGAAGGAAGGAAGGAAGGAAGGAAGGAAGGAAGGAANGGAAGGAAGGAAGGAAGGAAAGAAGGAAGGAAGGAAGGAAGGAAGGAAGGAAGGAAGGAAGGAAGGAAGGAAGGAAGGAAGGAAGGAAGGAAGGAGCTTCATTCTGAAATCCTGTTTGAGCAAAATGCTGAAAATTTATACCACAATGATATTTTCATTTGTTTTATTTCTCATATCCATAGACCTTTCACTACTTTGGCATTATTTTATGATACGTTAATCATGATAACTGATAGGAATATAACACCCTTTCAAGCGACAGGAAATAACCTGATGTGAAATAACATTAAATAAATGCACTATTGAATTGTAAGTGCCAATTGCTTTTGAAATTAAATATTTATTGTGTCACAGCAGATTGAAATGTTACAAAATTATTTTTATAATGTAATGCTCCTCTCCCGAATCAAAGTAAAATTTATAGGAGAACATAGCAGTGGCAAAACAAGTGGTTCTATGAGTAGCAGCTGCCATCACTCCACATCCCTACCATGGCTACCACGGCTCCTGGAATGGATTCACTGTTCATGAAGCCAGCTATTTTGCTGCCCCTTGCTTGCTGATTACCCAGGCAAAATTGGCAGCCTGGCTGAGACTTGGCTGTCCTGCCTGTCCTTGCTACCCTGAAAATACTCAGCTACCCACTTTTCTGAGACGGAATTAAGCCACCTCTCAGACTTCTTCTCTTAAGTTTATTTAAACTTGACCAAAAGGTTGAAAGTTAAATTGGGAAGCAGAGAGAGAAAGATAAAGAAACAAGCAACTACCTGAGGTCCTTGAAGAGACTTAAGAAACTGGGAAGCAGAAAAGAACAGGAAATTAAGATGATATATGAGAATAACTAGATATCATTAGGAACTCTAGAAAGCTCAATCCCTTTCACAGGACCAAGTCCCTGTGAAGGGGAGATTGTTGCTTCTCTGCTACAGATTCTCTGACTGTCTTCTCCTGTTGCAGCAAAAAAAGCAGTGTATTTTAAAATGAAAAACTTATGTTTCAAGGAGTTTTTAAAAAAGAAATATAAATCTATTATAATTATAGCATTTGTATCTACTGTGATGTATTCATTTACCCATTACTGCACAGTTCAGGCATTTTTTGAAGAATCACAGACTTAAGATTTCATAAAGAACCTTGAGCATATATCACAGCCAAGAGTATTTTAATGTTATAATAATGCATGTGTGAGGTATCAATATACAACTAAATTCCCATCTTGGGTTGTGCTGATTAACCATCAGACTAATAAAACACCTATAGCTCCCTGTAGTATTACACTTTTCCAGTACATTGATAATTTGCAATTATCCATGAATTATCTTTGATGCAATAAGACAAACATGTAAGCARGATAAAATGTTGTAAGTTTGTTGGGAAATAGGACATTTCCACAATAGCTGGGAATCTGTCTCAACAGATATAATTTTTTTTGCAGTACTCATCCCTGTTGTAGCATGGCTGGTTTGGTTTAAACAGATCTACACAAARTATAGTGTTGGTCAGAATATGTTCACGAAGAGCTGGATACAAAACTAGAAATAAATCAGTTCTTCCACTTTACCTTCAGTTTTCTGTGTGTCCAGGGGTCATAATAATGAACTAAAGTGTACCTAAAAAATTAAATAATGTTTTTAGGGAAGCCTAAGTCGTCACAAGAGTCCCAGATGGTGACTGAAGAGAGGTGGTGGGGAGGGAACTAATTTGTRGTAAAACATCAAGAGGAGCCAGTTCAGCACTTGAGAAGTATAAAGTAACTGTGTAAGCAAATSTCTGTGGCAGTGGAACACAGATTTCAGTGCGAGAGAGCACAGCCTGCTTGTGAAGCTTGTATATGGAACAGCAGGAAAGAGACTTCCCTAACCTTTGCAGAGCATAAAAAACAGAAGGCTCAGTCCTGCACAGCTCAAGGAGCAAGTTCATCCTGTAGGCCTTAAGCAGTTTTTCTGAAAGGACTTTCACTGTGCAGTGAACAAACTCCAGGTGTGTGTAGTGAACAAACTCTGATGGTTTCCTCAAAGGTGATTTATTCTTTTCAAATACACTGTGCAACATTTTCTGCCTTAAAAGAAGCTCATGCAAAATTAATCACACAGTGCTACATTTGTAAGAAAATACATTTTGCTGCAAGATAATCTGAAGAAAAAAATGCTGCACAAAGAATATTTTCACAGAAACAGAAACAGTTATGAGTGGCCTTAACAGCGTTTATAAATCAAATCACTACACATTGATAACTTTAAAACTAGCCTACATTGGGTTTTTGGAAAAAAAAATGTATAAGCAAAACATATTTTTGAGTAGCTATGTATCTTTAATAACTAATCACTGACAATGAAAAATGTGGATTATTTCTTAAAAAAAACACAAAAAGGAATTAGTTCTTTTCATTTTTAAGACTTGATGAATTTTGCATGTTCTCTTCTTCAAAGAAAATTTTTCATGAATGCTAATTATATGCACTCTCCCCTCTACACATGGGAATTTCATCCATAGAAATTAATAAATTGTGAGGCAAAAAAAGAGGATTTGTGACCATCTAGGTCCGTCTGCTAATTTACACTACATTTTGAAAGAAATACTCCTTTTGAATATTTTATTCCTTTAGCAAGACACTTATTCAGGTCCTTTTTCAACTATACAATATCTTAAAAAAAAATATGCAGCACCAAGTGATATAGGCCAGCATATATGACTGCAGACACATTTGCTCATGGGAGTGCAGTTCCCAGGGCACTCCCTCTGCACATTCACACACTGCTTTGGAACACTGACAGATGGGGTTGCAGTCTAGGTTTAAATTAGCTTKCCATCCTAATTTTTGAAAGCCTTTTCCTCACCTCTCAAAGGTAGCCTRAAACCAGCCAGTATGCTCTCCTGCTAAAGTTGTTTGGGGTTATTTTGGAGAATTATTAGAGAAAAGCTTTGAGACAGATTTCTGTTTCCTCTTTTCCCATCTTCAAAATCCGATGGCACTTCTTTGAGATATCTCAACTCAAAAGTTAATTTCTCCCTCATGAACAAATCTGAGGGAAAATGCCTCCTACAGCTTTTTATTAGTCTTTTAAATTCTCTAAATAAGACATTGGAAAAGCTCATGTGCAACAAACATGTTGAACATCATATCCACAGCAGAGAAAATTTCCAGAGAACAGGTTGACAGTACTAAATCACAGAATCACAGAATCTTTAGGGTTGGAAGGGACCTCTAGAGATCATCTGGTACACCCCTCCCTGCTCCAGCAGGGACACCTACAGCACATGGCACAGGGTGGCATCCAGGCAGGTTTGGAAGATCTCCAGAGAAGGAGACTCCACAACCTCTCTGGGCAGCCTGTTCCAGGGCTCTTTCATCCTCACAGAAAAGAAGTTCCTCCTCATCCGGAGATGAAACCTCCTATGCCTCAGCTTAAAACCACTGCCCCTTGTTCTATCACCAGCCACTATGGAAAACGGTTTAGCCCCTTCCTCCCTACAGTCATACCTCAGGAATTTGTACATGTTGATTASATCCCCTCTCATCTTTCTCTAGCTAAACAGGCCCACCTCGTTTAACCTCTCCTCATACRGTAGGTGCTCCAGTCCCTTGATCATCTCTTGGTCACTCATCTCTGAACCCTCTCTAGGAGCTCCACAGTCCTACTGTACKGGGGAGCCCAGAACTGCACACAGTACTCAAGCTTGGTACGGCCTCCTCAGGGCTGAGTAGAGGGGCAGGATCCCTTCCCTCGATGTGCTGGCAACACTGCTCCTGATGCAGGCCAGGATCCCATTGGCCTTCTTGGMCACAAGGGCACATTGCTGGCTCATGGTTAACTTGTTGTCAACCAGAATTCCCAAGCCCCTCTCCACAGAGCTGCTTTCCAGCAGGTCAGTCCCTAATCTGTATCGGTGCCTCAGGTTATTCCTTCCCAAGTGCAGGACCCTGCACTTTTTCTTGTTGAACCTCATGAGGTTCCTCTCTGCCCAACTCTCCAACCTGTCTAAGTCCCTCTGAATCGCAGCACAGCTCTATGAGGTGTCAGTCACTCCACCCAGTTTGGTATCGCCTGCAAACTTGCTCAGGGTGCACTCTATGCCCTTGTCCAAGGCACCGATGAACAGGTTGAACAGCACTGGGGCCAGCACTGACCCCTGTGGGACACTGCTGGCCACAGACCTCCAACTAGACTAGGCCTCATTAATCACGACCCTCTGGGCTCTGCCATCCAGCCAGTCCTCAATCCACCTCACTGTCCACTCATCCAATCCACACTTCCAGAGCTTTCCTATAAGCATGTTATGGGAGACTGTGTCTAAAGCCTTGATGAAGTCAAGGTAGACAACATCCACGGCTTTCCCATCATCTACCCATAATAATGTTAACTTTATCCTAAATAATCCTAAATCATGTTAGCTTTATAAAGAATTATACGTCCAAAGTACACTTGTGCAAAAAGAACTGCTGTTAACTCCCGTGAATTCAAGTTTTGAAAGACTAGGTATTTTTCTTTAAGCCCCAGCTCCTAGAGGAGATGGCAGTRTGTAACATGTCTAGGGTTTCCTCTTTTACTCTTTTCTTTTTTATTTTTTCTCTTTCCTCACTGTAGAAAAGCCCAGAGTGTGATGTGAATGTATCTTACAATCATAAACAAAATGTTTAAGATAAGAAAGATGCTCCAATTTTACTGGATAATATTTAGATAACTTTTTCATCACTGTAGAAGTATTTCTCAGTTAATTCAATAATAMCAATACCATCCTTAGAACTGGTAGTGGAAGTCTTGATATTTGTTTGATCATTTTGTAGATTTTTCCCCGTTGGATGATTCAAAAATCTCATATAATGAAGACATTTACCATTAACCAGGCACACAGATTACAAAATCACCCTTTTCAAAGATAAGAAGCACAAGAAATACTCTAATAATTCACCTTGCCTATTTCAAAGACATTAGACTAAACATTTGAAGCAAAACAGTAAGTCTCAAATCTCTACTATGCTACAGAATTGGTCTAAAAAAAAAATGATCTACTCACTGGCATGCAAGAGGCCAGCTCCTCTGTGAAGGGACAACGAATCACAGAAACCATGATGAAAATATTTATGAAGYATTATTTCAGTTGTTGTAAAACTATGTTGCAAAGCCTTGCTAACCAAATTTCTCATCCTCGTTTATGTTTTTTAATTCACTTTAAAAAAAAMTCCGCGCTCCTAGTCAAGCCCCTTTTTTTACCAAATGGAGAGAAAAAGGTTGCTAGGCTCCTGCCTATTTCTTGTAAGTAAGGCTCAACTGAATATATTTGGATTCTAACAAGAAATTACAACATTGCAGAGATATAAGCTTTACAAATATATTAAAAAAAAAAAGACACACAGGAAATAACACCCATTTTCAAGCCAATCTTTAACTATCATGCTCTGAAATAAACACTGCAATCTCATAAGTTTCAAGAGACTGGCAAAGGATATATTTTGTCCACAGTGTAGCCATCAGGTCTAAATGAAATCAATGTGAGTTTTTTTCTGTAAAAATCCTGGAAAAGAAGCCAAGCAAACACCAAGAGAAGTTCTGAGTATCTCTCAAAGGGAAGACTGAAAGGGTTTCCACAATGGCACAAGATCACAGCAGCGAGAAAACAGAATACGGCAACTTGTTAATTGGGTGCATCCTCCAGTGAYGTGGAAACAACACACACTCACCTTGTCCACAATGCAGATCTGCTTCTTGCTTTGCACATCAAGGATTTCTACTTCAAAGTAAGTAACTTTCGAATGTTTAAGGACTGGTGGTGATTTGAGATGGCCAGCGGAAAGGACGAGCTGTGAGAAGTTGAARAAAGAGCGCATCTCATTGTGAGGCACAGAGAGAGATCCTCCCTGAGCTGCGAAATCCCTCTTGTGTTCTGAAGCACCGGGTTTATGCCTTCTGTGCATTGTGTGGCCCTGCAAGAGCAATCKTCGTATCAACGAGGGACACATCCAAGGGGAAATCGTTGCCTCCCTGCATTAGTTAAATACAATCACAGACTGATGAGACTTGAAAGGTCAAGTGGTGTTCCATTTTAAGAGCACAGTCTTATTTAGCAGGAGTGAAAACAATGGCTCTGTAATCCTTGTTTATATTTAACTTGCTATTGTCATGGGCTGAATTGCTGCTGCTTTTTTCCCCCCTTTTTATTTATACCACCGTTTGATACAACACCTCATACTTGCTCCATTTATCTAGATTCCATAATGTAACAAGTCAGACCCTCAAATTCCACAACCCAGAAGGAATCAGGAATGATTGCTGAGAATTGCATTGTTATCTATSGAGACAGATGTTTAAAAGTGTCCATACACACACATATATAGGTTTAATAAATTTACATTTAAAAWGGATATTTACAAAAAAAAGTCATATATTATTTGTTCTCAAAATATTTACTGTTGTACTTGGAGGACAGACGCAGTTAAAAAACCAAAATGCTAAGAGTTCATCAGCAAAATATTAAGGTCACTCACAAATGTAGAAAGGATTTTGTATCTGATTGTGTTTAGTGCCAAGAATGCCCTGTTATTTATTGGAGGCTGACTTTACCCTTCAGCTCTGCCAGGAAAACTCAAATGTAGTAAATGTGAAAGTTCAATACTTTAGAAAGCTCAGTACTGTGCAAGCCAAAAGAACTCTTGGTAGCCCTGAAGTTGTTATGCACAAGGTATAGAACATGACTGCAATGGGGCTTGGATTCTTTTTTTATTTTTTTTTCTTTACAGAATTAACTTCTCACAATGAAAGTCTGCAACAAATATAGACTTAATTGTAAAAATAAGGATTTCTTTATTTCTTTAAAATGACATTTGTTCTATGAAAAGGCTTCTCTAAGTCTTGTTTACACTGCATTTTTTCCTTGTGTGATTTTTTATAATTCACATAATATAAACCAGCAGCACTATTTTATCTTGAGATTCTACCCAAAATTCCTTGGGCTATCTGGATTTACAGAGTTAGAATGGTGTCACAGATTTCTTTATCCAGACGTGCAGACAGCTGTTTTCAGTGGCAGCGTGGAAGAAGTTCTAGATATATTCCTGTTTGTTAAAAGCTCAGTTTAAACTATGATTACTATCACTATATACATATATATATATATATAGGTTCACTAAGGGAATTTAATCTAGTGAAAAATAACGGTCAACAGATAAAAGTGACATCATAGCTATATTCTATCTCCTTTGAGATGTGTGGGGCAAGAGGAGAGAACAGAATATATCACTTATCTTTGAGTCAGCTATTACCGCRTAAAATATGCAAATGGTCATCATGTCATGTATAGCTGCACATTGACGAGAACCCCTATAAAAAACGAGACAGCAAATTGTTGAAAGTGATAAGACACTGATGGGGATCTGTCAGGAAAAGCAATTTCCAAAGCAAAGCTTTGGAAAGCTGACAAAATGCACACATACATTCATCTTCATGTGTGCAAGTCCATCATAATTGATGGAGTAATCTGTGCTATACCAAGTTGTTCATGTGCTTAAGTCCTGTCAAGATTAAATCAGCATAAATTAAACTTTTGTGATACTTACAGACATACAGAAAAGATACATAAGAAGGAAATAAATGAGTTGGTAGACTTGAATCTGTAAGCAATACTCTTTCATTTATTTCTGATTCTTTAGCTAAAAGTTCTCACTACAGAGGCTAACCCCAACTGATATCTACAATACTTTATGTGAGATAAACTTCTTTGCAGCTAAAAGTCTGAGAAAAGAAGTCCCCATTACTTGTTGATTCAGTCAGACAGCCTTTGAAACGCCTTCACTGACTTTGTTAGTGGAAAACTCTGATTGTGAGAATGCACAGATATAACAACAGTGGTCACCTAATATAAATGAAGGATGAAATTTTGGCTATTTTTAAATTCATTGGTGCCTCGCTAGTGCAGCAAAACAAGTCAAGGTCTAAAGAAAAAAAAATCTCCCTTATATTTAGACAGGAATATTTTGAGGTCAAAGTATACTCGTGTCTCTGAGTTTAAATGAAAGATGCAAAAGGAACCACTAGCATGGAGGAAGCAATATACAAACAGAATAAATTTGCCGAAATTTTGGTACGRACAGCTCAAAATATGGATATGAAATATTATAGGGTGTCTATAAAGGACTTAATAAGAACATCTATGTGAAAATCATAGAATATATAGTGAGATGTCAATTCTATGTGTGATGCACTTATTTGTTACGGACTATTATAAGGAAGTCGTATAAACTGCTATATACAAGTTGTAGATCTAGGGCTGTATTATAGCACCATTTCTAAACACACTGAATGGGGACTGACTGAAGGCAAACAGATTACTTGCATATAAGGTGGGTGAGAACTACTCTACTAAAAATAATCACGGCTAGAGATACAACTGATAGCCTAATCTCTAAAATGGATATGTGCAAAAGCAGTGGAGATTTTGCTATTAATGTTGCAARTGCTACACTTGCTTAAAATGTTATCGACAGCTTTATTTACTTATTTATTTATTTAATTTTCTGTCTTGATTCAAAGTAACTCAGCCCTTTCTATGTAAAAGTACATGAAATGAAACATTAGTTTCTAGACAAAAGACACATCTTCACTTTGAGTGTAATGTTTGTCCATTGTCTTGATATGGCAGAGAGGGGTCCCAACACAAGAGACAAGAGATCAGTCCTGTGACWGTCCCGAGGTCAGTCCTGTGAGATTAACCCACCGCATTACATGGGTGTGAGCTGTGGAATAAGCAGCTTCCCAGAGCTGTGGCAGGGGTAGCAGCCGACAGGCACCAAATCCCCAACCTCAGCTTTGTTCTGGGATTCTGCATGGAGTCAAAGAGTAGTCAGCAAGAAATAGACCATCTCCAACAGCTTCAGCTGACACTGAATTTCTTGCCATATATGGGAGCAAGATTTTTAAGGGTCATGCAGATGGACATAATGCTTTTCAGATTGTCGCTCTATCACCTCTCCTCACTTGGCACTTGGCTGACAAGAGCTGTTTTGCAGATGGGCAGGCATTTTGTTAAGCCATCTCCCTGAARGAAGCTATCACCATGAAGGAGGGTGTACCTGCCCTGCCCAAAGCCATGCAGCAGGGCAATCATTTCTATCTTACTGAACTCGTGATATTCTCTCTCTCTCTCTCTCTCACACACACACACACAAAAAAAAGGAGACTGGTAGTTGACTTTTTGCAGCTTTCTAATACGCTGCCTTAAACAAACACTGACCGTGCATGTCATGACAAATGGGRTGACAGAGACAGGTATGGGCATGCACTGATGATTTTTTGAACACAAYTTCTGGTTATGATGCCAACCTCCTGTGCAGTCTTAGGGAATTATCTTTTCTCTTACTTTTTCCTTCTTATTCCATGTGCCTTCTCTGCAAGAGGCTCCCTCTCACTGTTCATTGTTAGGTAGCCTGGCGTAAAGAGGCTTCAAAAGACCTCAGCTGGGACCCAAAGGCATTACTGAAGTACCATTTCATCTYTGGTCATGCTTCATACTCCTCCTGTAGAGAGCTTCTTTCATGCTGCAGAACGTCAGTAGTTAAGTCAGCAGCACAAAGTCATCTCTGACACTCTGAATGCTTGTTGGCAGCCCCTCACATGCTGTGTTTTTATCACACATACTCCAGACATTCAGTGGGAGCAGGATTATTCCTTTCCCACCAGCTTTGATATGCCAAAGAACATCTGAAAAAAGCCCCGAGACACAGATTCCAGAGGCCCAAGTATGTGCGGTTCAGTACATGCAGGTACACGGAGCCTGCAGAAAGGCAGATATCCAAGGTCTGCCATACTCACTTTAGTGCCTCATTTTTGCAGATTCTGTCATTCTTTTTGCTGGGGGAAGAGAAGCTGGGAGCAAACAAGTAGTGTTCCAAACAAGTAGTGAGATGAGATCTCCATGCTAAAGGGGATATGAACTACAAGGTCCTCGTATTATGGAATCGCACATGCCCTTTCAGTGTTGAGTTTAATGTGTTTCGAGCCACATAGTGCACTGTGGCTATGCTTTTATTTTCATTTTACCAAGTTGTCTAAGAAAAGATTTAAGAATTTGATACAAAGCAGTCATTCTGACAATACACTGACAATAATTTGTCTGATTCCTTGCTTCATCTGATTAAGAATTTAAGAATGGGCTTATTATGGGGGGCTAATGTCTTTAAACATTGTATTGATTCTGTTACCATATCACATTAATAACAAGTAGAAAGCACTTCTGAAGCAGAGTAGGAACTTAAGCATTTAAGCCAGGCTTCAATGAAATGGAAAATGCAGAGCTAAAACTGCAGTGTGTTGTACATTAAATCTGACAGCACTTTTCCCAAGTAGCATTTGCCCATATAATGAAGCGTGGCATGGTAAAAGGAAACCTACACAAAGCTCTGGGATTTTGTTGCCTTCACATGCCTACCTCAAAAGCCTCAATATCACTTTAAAATCTCCAAGAATCTGCCACACCAGTGTGAATATCCACTTTAAATTTTCCAGCCACAGGAAAAAATAAAAAAGTGTCACCTCACATAAGCATTGGAGTGTCACTGTTAAAGCCACTTAGCACTTAACTTATATTTTTGCCCTTTAAACTGCATCTTTCAACAAGTAAATAATAGATAGGAATGAGAACACCCTGACTTTGTAATACAAAACAACTCTATGGCCACTTTAAATAATGCTGAAGTCTGAACTARACCTCATCAACGCTAAGGAGCTGCAGAACCCTGCCATGTTCCTCCCTGTCAGTGCTCCTCAACACAGGCCAACGACCTCTCTGAGTCTGCAAGCTTTGCTGCAACACCACCACCTGGCCAAGAACTCCAAGGCCACACTACATTTCCCAGAGGCTGTGGGAAGGCTGAGCCCAGGGCCCAGGCTGTTGAAAAACAATGAATTGTGTGAGCTTCAAATTGTGGCATTATTGTTGTGACTTTGCTAATGCTATATGTCTTAGGAGAAAATATGCAAGAAAGGCCTCAGCTAATGAGAAAAGTTGTGGCAAATTGTAAACAGAGCATAGAGAAACAGAAAGATCCTCTTCTCTCTTCCTAAGTTTCAATTTCCTCTCTGTGGGTGTTGGGTTTTTTTTTNTTTTTTTTTTTTTTTCATGATTTTGTGAAACTATAGGACAGCTATATGTGTATATATTAGGAATGTAGCTAAAAATTTAATTATAGCTGAAAGTAACTACAACCAGTGCCAGTCTTCAGGAATGTGTAGCAGATCAYATTACACTTGGCCCTTTCTCTTGAAATGAAGAGCACTGCTTTGTGGTTGTACCCATTTTGCAGTGGAGTAGCACTGGCTGCTCCTGATGAGTACTCCCTGGGTACACAATTGTTATGGGCTGAGATAAAACATGCTCCAACTTTACTTAATATGTAATATGTTCCCCCCTCCACTACTACCATCCCCTCCACTCCCCTTCTTCAGAGAAAAGTTTCTAATTGATAAAATAATAGGTTTACAACTTTTTGTGTGTATGCACACACACACAGTGCATAAACCACTTACAGCTGAAGCAAGCTGATGAGGACAGGCAGTAATCAAGTGTCTAAGGAAATGCAGTTTYTGTATAGTTCTGGCATATGCCAGAACTGGGTCCTGCATCCCTTCCTGTCCTTTAGTCATTTAGATTATGAACTCTTAARATTGGTGTGCATGACAAAACTCCCATAATGACAGTAGAAGCTTGTCTGAGGTTTCTAACATTAAGGAAGGTCATAATCATGACTATTAGACTGTCTAGAAAGTCTTTGTGCCTTTGCAGAGGCAGTATCTCTAAGGTACAGCAGATAGAGAGGCTTAAGGTCAGGACATAATGCCCCCTCTAATTTCATATCTGGTAAATGTGGAGATTGACTGATTTCCAAWTTTTTTATACATAGCTATTACGGATCAGTCAGATACTGTCATGCCCTCAGGAACTGGTGTTTTGAAGACACTTTATCATCCGCTAAAGAGCAAAGAGTCAGAATAAGGAAAACCACCTCCCAAATAATGCTCTTTTTCTTATAGGCAACAATTTTTTTTGTCTTTGTCTAACGGGAAACAAATCMTCCTCCAGGTGTGTCTTGCAAACACAGATGGGTAATTCAATCACATTCACATTGAAACCAGTGCCTTGTAAACATGGCAACACACAGCTCTCATTTTATCAAGAATTTCAAGGAGAAGTCACGCTTGTTTGACTGCTAAATCCATGTCTGGACAAATGGATAAATCAGCACAGGTTTATGCAACCATTATATCTGCCTTCAAAGTCTACTGGCCTAAGCAAGCTCTTAACTGAAAACTTTCCTATAAACCCCTCAGGTGTACCCCCATTCAATCCTTGCCTGCATGGCTTCCTAGGAAGCCAGAGAAAATGTGACAAATATTCATCCTGCAGCTACACCTGTATCGTCTGAACGTTCAAGAGTTTAGAGGATTATGTTTCTTTTTAAGGATCCCATATAAGAACTCAGTCATTCTACACTGACTTAATCTTGCTCACACTGATACTATCAGAGGTTTTTACTACTATAACACCAACAAAATTTTGGCAGCTGTTTAAAATCCCACTGGTAGCCTGGGAATGTGGGTAGTGCTGATTCTAAGAAAATTCATTGTATAATTCAAATCCAAAGACAATACTTATTTTATTTGCTGTTGATAACCATGAAAGACATGATAGATATMAGGAAAAATAACATGCCAGCACAGTAATTCAACCTGGAAGAAGTACAAAGTGAACTCCCCCACACTCCATCCTCTGATACACATACATAAATACACACCTACCTCTCTTGCAAAATATGCACACCATTATACAAAGCCTAAATCTGAAGATAATCAAGGTGTATTGCAAAAGACAACTATTGGATTTGGACTTAGAGGAAGCCTGAGGAGATGGGTCCGGGTGATGAAGAGGCTGAAAGGAATCTTCTGGGTGATCTGCTAGATCTCTTGATGTTGTTGAGGAAGACTGGTATATTTAAAACTACATGGAGAATTTGCAGTTTGTTTGGAAATTAAATAAATCTATGAAATTGTGGTCTTGTTGATGTTAGTAACTGTCATTATTGGAGTCATATGTTTGTTGYTTTCCTTAAATCCACAGAATTTGGAATTAAGTTATTATGTGGAATAATCTGATATTTTTTAATTATACATATTTTCACTTAGGTAAAYATGTAGTTCTTGGAAATAAGGAGAAATATTTGAAAACTGGACTTCTAAAGGCCTAAAACCATGCACASATTTTTAAAAATAAAGACATCTATGTTTTTTAACCCAGCCTTGGCATTTTGCAGACAGTCAGAGATAGGGAGACCAAGGCTGCCCTTGTTTGAATCCTTCTGCAGACAGCATGCTTTGCATCTTAGTGTTTCTTTAGGCCATGATTAGAAAGCAGTATTAACATATATTTCAATAGAGCACATTACTGACACCATCTTTTTCAATCTCTGCTTCAGGAGCATATCTTTACTAGATATAAAATTATAATTTCACAAGGTAAGATCAAATAACCATATTATTGGAAGCCACTAAATAAGGATGATGAAAAGAAATACAGTAAAATAAAGCCATTTTCCACAAACGGCAACAATGCAGGACTGGTAAATCCATTCTTCTATTACCGAGCTTTAATGCAGCTTTCTTCTTTGCAAAACCATTTAGTGCAAGRCAAAGCTAGAGTTATTGGGAGTAGTTTCAAGAAAACAAAATGTTGTTCAAATATGCAAGGTGTTTTTTTTTTTTTTGACATAGAAGACTTGGAAGATACTGAGGTTCAGAGCAACCTAGTTTTTCTAATCATTTCTTACTAGAGAGAGAGAATRAAATCTTGACTAGAACACATGAAACATGCTAAAACAGTTATTTCAATATAAAAAATATTCAAAGATTTTCTTTTCTAATGCAGAACACATAAAAATCCTGAAACAGCAATTACTTTCACAAAACATAATTATGTCTCTTTAGACAGTTCTGTCAAGAGATATGTTAGAAAGTTTACAATGACAAAAAAAAGAAACCTATCTGCTATTTTATAATGCATCATTTCTGCCTGAAGTTCCTGGGGTGATTTTCTACTGCTTTTGAAAAGTTACCAGCTATTTCTTCTCCAACAAGATGCCAAATTGTTCTCAGTCTTTTTCATTTCAGGACTCCATTAATTAAGTTTCTGAAGCATCTGTCAGCATAACCTCTTCTTTCATAAGGTTTTCAGAAAAGTTACCATTTAGTATGACATTTTTAATATTCAGTCTTAGTCTGAAAATTATTTTTGAAGTAAAATATAGATAATAATACATCCTTTATTTTTATATTATTTTTTCCAATTAAAAATATTCTGGTGATATTTTTCTCTCAAAGAAGGATGATTTTAAGAAATAGCAAATTTCTTGAAACCTTGGAACATGACATTTGATCAAAAGATTTCATGTATTTCATGAGAACTGTCATTCAGTGCCATTTTTTTCGAGACTGAAGTATTTAGAAAAATGTTTCCATGTGGCAAAATTAAAAAACAGAGCCAAGTATGCTCACAAAATTGAAATGCTGTTTCTCTTTCTTGTTTGATTCCACTGCTGATTAAATCATCTGCTCCCAAAATTGCACCGTTCTCAGTGTGAACAGCATGTTTTTCACGTTGGTTTTTCTTTAGGCTAAGATTAGAAAACAGTACTACGAGACAAAGAAATGTCAGACAAACTTTAAAGGAAAAAAAGAAGATTCCCCTTGACATGTTCACAGTTCCTGGAGCCACCACAAACCACCAAATAGAAACCACCCTTTSCTAGGAAATGCAACTGGACTGGAGGATACTGGCAGAATCATGGTAAGGAGCARCTGTGCTGGGGATAACATGCTGAACTGAGAGCTCTCTCTCTCTCAAGCTAGCCAGTGACCTGGCCCTTTCTCTCATGCCCAAGCAGGGWGAGGGTTCAGAAACCTGGCACAGAAAGACCTGCCTCCTGGTTAGAGGATACACAGATGTTCAGGCTCTTGAGTCCCTGTGCAAGAAAGGATGAAATCCAGCAAAGTACCCCACATGGAGGCACAWCTGCCTCCTATGCACAAGGCATTGGGTACCTGGGTAGCGCAACGCTATGCTCTGGATACCTATCCTATAGCCTTTTGGCTCCTTGCCTTTTGGGATTTTGGCCCCACCTAGTCTGTATCCTCAGGAAAAGGAACTACTGAMCCTGGTTGTCCACAGCCACAAAGCAGGGGAATCCCCTCCAGATGGCATCAAAGATGGACCTTGTGAAAGCTCCAGGTCTCCTCTCACTTCTGTTGCTAATGACCAGAAAAAAATGCAGACACAAAGAAATGTGCATTTCATCTATACCACACAAGCCTGGAACAAGGCGAAGGGTTTTAAATTAGGACTCTATGGAGAAAAGAATACTGTTAACTCCAGAAATGATTTAGTGGCTTCTTGTGCAACAACTGCACTCTCAGTGAAGAAAGCATTTTGCACTGTTGCTGTAACATCCTAGTTTAATTGTGCTTTATTTGATCACAACCAACACCTACACAGAAGCMTGTGAAAACATAAAAAAACATTCTTCTATACAGCAAAGTTGGCAGGGAAGCATGGACTAATTTGTTAAAATGTGCAATGCACAGACTTCCCTTTTCCAGTGGCAACCAGAAAGCAGAAGGGGCTCGCTGACTATCACTCAGCAGTAAGCAGTTTGGCTCTGAGGATGAGCAAAACTAAAGCAGATGGTTGCCATAGTAGATTCTGCAAACCTTGACAGAAGCCAATATGTAAGCTCAGGCTGTCAAAAGACAGCACTTGCTGCTTGACACATTAGAACAACAGCATGTCACTCAGCACCTCTGGAGTTTGAGTTGCATTTCAGGGCTCAGAAATGACTGTGAGCACCTTGCAAATAATTTCACAAGAGTTAGATGCAGTTGGCAGAATTATAATGACTTTTTTTTAAAAAAAAATTAAAAAGCAGTATCTGATGATGCATTTCAGTKGGCAGATATCTCTCTAAGGCATGCCTGCAGTTTCTGTAACCTTCTTGGGGTCAGGGTCTTACAGATAGATGGGACAAGGAAAGCCATGGATGGCATTTAGCAGTCTGGGAAGTATCATGGGCAAGCCACAGATAAAATAATAGCATGTCTCACCAGAATTTGCCATTGTACAAAGCAACTCAGATCCACAAGCAGCTTCAGAAATGTCATACAGCTCAACCCCTATACCCAAAGATAGGAAGTCCTCTAAAAGGCTGAAAGTGTTCCATATGTGCAAGGGTGGACTAAAGACCTGTCATTGTTTTTGCAAACTCTCAGGTCTTAAAAGGGGAGTATTTACCAGTAGGAAGGGGAAATCCTCAGCTGCCTACTGGGTCCTAATATTGTCTGAAAAGCAATGAGATAGAGCTTAACTTTTTCTTTTCTGACCATCAGCTATTTTCCTGTATGCCCAGCACCGCAAGCTGTGAGGCATTTGGCAAACYACGTACTGCCATAGATGTACCAGAAATAATCCATGTGCACTTTCCTGCTATGCTGATTGGGACAGACAAATTGTCCCTCCTTTCTTGATGTGCACGCATGAKGGAGACAGTCTGTACATTTATGTGCAGTCTAAACATTCCCTTTCTTTGCTCAGCACTGCAGACATTCATGGCCAGCAGGCCTTGCTCAGATCTATTTTCTGCTGTGACTTTCCACTGAGAGCAAATCGCTCGCAGGAACCACAGACACTGCCTTTGAATCCATCTGTTTTAGCATTCTTTGAGACAGAACACTTGGTGTTATGTCAGCCCCATTGGGAWTGGGCTGCGGTTGCCAGTCATCAATACAAAGGAATTGAGAATTTCATTCTAACCTCATAAAGCTGATTTTGCATTGCAAAAACAGAATGACAAAAACAGACTGGGAAAATAACTACTGAAGAGACTCGACCACTGTCCACTGAGGTTATTTATATGCAGATTTAGCTATTATAAAATGTCAAGCTGAAAAGTGGACTKTATACAATTTGGTAATACAAAGAAACATATTGCAAAGTGCTAGATTTCTAATGAATCTCTGAATCTCACAGCCTGTCTCTGAACTCATAGCATTTAGAGAAAAGCAGACTGTCCACTGGTATATGAATTTCTTGCAAGCAAAAGCAGGATTGCTTAAATGCAGGGAAATACAAGCTCCACATTTAAGACTATTATTTCCTTTTAGAGTACTTCCTTGGYAGACTAAAATATGTTTACAATGAAATACCTGAACCTAAATAAAAATAAAACTTTGAATAGTTCCAGAAAAAGATCTCTCACAAAATTTTTGACAGAACAAAACCCCTCTTTTCAGCTGCTGTCGCATTGAGGTAAGATGAGATTTGCCCAAGGATAAAATAATCTGTGGCAGAACAGAAAATCAGAAAGATCATTCTACTTTGCTTTTGTATCTTTTACACAGAGACAAGACGAAGTCACCACTTCTGTTATTAAATGACAGCTACTCAGCACATCTTTTTAAAACACACCTAAATTAAATAATGGGTTCTCTTAAGAGTACTAGAGATGTCAGGAAACCTGTGTAGAAGAAGCACAGCATGTTCCATGCCATAGGCCACACGTGGACTGGATTCATCATCAGTCAGACACAGCACTGACCTGTTAACCTGTAGGATTGGGAGAGAGGTTGGATTCTTCAGGCCAATCCCTTAAGTTAGCACTGCTGAAATGCTAGTAAGTAGATATCTTCATCAGCAAAATACTTAAATCTTGTTTTAATGATGTTCCATATATTGCTAAAAGGCATTTCGAAGCCAAAGGTGATAATTTCATCCTTGATGTGTTTTAGACCCTATGAAATTTGCATACCATTACTGATAAACCCTTACTTAAAAATATCTGCTTCCAGATATTAAAAGACTTCCAGCTATGTGTTGGGAAATGCTACCCATGAAGGCAAAACCRTCAGCAGCAGGATGTATCTCATTTTCAACAGCTTTGTAAGTGTTGCCCCAAATGAGCTGAATTACACATTACATCGCTCCCTCCTGAATTGCAACAACAGATAGCAACAATCCAGGACAATATAAAACTGGAAGTGAAGCAGCTTTCCACAAAACAAGTGGAAAGTACTTAATAAGACTATTAAACGTACCAAATGAAACTATGTATTTCTCCATGAGAAAATGGAAGATTGAACAGTATAAAATGAAGAGGAAAAAAAAAAGAAAGAAAGACCATATGGCCTTTCACATTTTCAAAATCTCAGCAAGTAAATGGATATAGACTGAATGGCTGGCCAGGGGGACCTCATCAAAAATTCAGGCGCTCAGGGGGTTCAGCAGCATTTGACCCAGAAAACATAGAAATTACAGTAATATTTTATGGGATAAGAGGTTTTGAGAGATTTCAGTTCATTTTTTAAAATAGTTCATTCAGATATTTTACTCTTGGAATGAATGAACACAGTCCAGCACAGAAGATTGTTTTTTAGGGCCTTCCTATATAGTCAATGGATAGAAGGCAAATCAAAGCATCAAGCCAGTCATCTTTTCTGTATCAGCCTGGGAAAGAAACTCAAAAATCTCTCTTTCTGACAGATGGAGTTGATTTCCTAAAGATCCAAAATTCACAGGGGATTAAAAGAAAAAAAAATTCCTTCAAGGAAAACCTTCAATAGCACATGGTTCTCACCAGAAATAAAGCCGGGAAACACTGTGATGGAAATTTTCAGTTGATAATTTTATTAATACTACCCCATTTTCAGAGAAGTGCATGTGCACATTTGCCACTACAGAGCCCTGGACTAGGCCACCATTCCGAAGGTAACACTTTCATGCAAGTTTTCTATAGAGAGAGCACCCATATAAATCTCCATCATCACCAGCACGTTTACTGTTGTTCCTTAGTGGCTAACCAAGATCTAGATCTACTCTTCTACTTTGAGTATATACATACATAAAATAAATAGCAGCTTGAAGAGTTGCTTTCTTTTAAGACAAATAATATTTTATTTGCATAATAAATAGTTAGGTTATGTTTAACTCATGTTCATTAAAGTCTATGAGAGTTGCTATAAGGAAGAAAAAAATACAATTATCTTTACTATGGCAATAAATGTATAATGAAATCCTAGCATTTCCCCACTCTTGAAAATAACATGATRCATATAAGTATAAATTTTGGCGAAACGACATTCCCCTTCCACATGAGTTGAGTTTGTAAGCATTCATAGTCCATTAAAGTCAAAAACCTTCCACTGAAGGAAACCTGGTTTCCAGTCTCAATATGGAAAGTTTGATGGCTTATCAAAAAGGATAATCACTTTGTCTTTTCACAAAGCAAYTACAGTAGAAAGCGAGTGGTGAAAGGAATGGTCAGATCAGTTGGACCAGATGGATTCAGAGAATTTGAGGATCTTCCACTTGGCCTTGTCTACATCCAACTATCAACAGATTTGGCATAAACATACTTAAAGAAAGGCAATGACACTTGTATGCACTGCAATTAATAAGTAAGCTTTTAATTTACCTATACTAAAAATTAAGTTCTTTGAAGTAGATGAAAATACTTTTTTTATTAACTAAACAAAATATTTTATTTGGGCTGTATAAATGACCCCCAAATTACACAGTTCACTGAACTCAGAGGGGAAGCTATTTCAATACAAAAATCACACATTTTGCATTGAAACACATGTAGTTAGAACAGTATGTGTTGCAAAATGAAGTTTAAGACAGAAAAGACAGTACTTGTCATCTTGTAGCTAGTAAGTTTTCAAATCATTGAATTTATCTGTCACACTCCTTAGCATACCTATATCCCTTCTCCAAGTACTTTTAATAGTGAAAGGGTAAATTAATAGTGTAAAGGACAATAGAATGGAGGGTAAAATATAAGACAATTAAATGAAGATTTGCTCTCCTTTCCTTTCCTTTCCTTTCCTTTCCTTTCCTTTCCTTTCCTTTCCTTTCCTTTCCTTTCCTTTCCTTTCCTTTCCTTTCCTTTCCTTTCCTT
>PTEX01000317.1:723112-737547 GCA_003342815.1 Eudromia elegans
TTTCCTTTCCTTTCCTTTCCTTTCCTTTCCTTTCCTTTCCTTTCCTTTCCTTTCCTTTCCTTTCCTTTCCTTTCCTTTCCTTTCCTTTCCTTTCCCACTGAAGAATGAAGATTCCTCTTGTCTTTAAACAGAGGGGAATATAAGGAGACTTATTATGCAATGTGATTTAATACAGGAGGAATCTTAAAGGCATTTTAGTATCTTCAAGGCAGATCTCTAGTGCTGCTTTTACTTCTCYACGATAAGTGGTAGGTATGGAGGACTTTACAGTATGGATAACTGATTTCCATAAAGGAATTAGTCATCCAAGAATGACCTGAAAATTCAAAACCTAAATATTTAAAATTTTCGCTCTCCATGAYGGATCGTAAGCTGTGTTCTTTGGGCAGATTGTTTTCAAAACCCCGTCTTGCTCAGGCAAATACTTATTTCAAGACAGTGGGAAGAAGAGACAACTTCCTTGAAGGTAGGCAGGGATTCAACATGCAGGAAGATGCTTCTCAAGTGTATTTTGTCTATTTTCTTGATGGCCAGCTTGCAAAAGCAGCACATGCCAGTGGTTAGTACTTCCTTAGTGCATCCTGCTTAGCGCCACAAGGAGATACACCAACCTCCCCATGCTCAGAGCCAGAGGCAAAGCACGCAGGATGCCACCAATCAAAGAAGTGGGCATCTGTGGAGATGTGACACATTTTGTCACCATGGCTGAAACCTTTAGGAGGTGAGATTTCAGTAACGACTGGATTTTGTTCTAAAGGGAGGATGACTCCCACTCTCCTTCMGTTTTAGCACTATTGTTGGCCAGAGGAGCAGCGCAAAATACTACTGCAGCCTGAAAGTTTAAAGCTGTAACATTTTTTGGGTTTTTTTTTAATCTTTTGCTATTTCAGGTGATCATTCCCACACCATGGAACTTGCAAAAGAGCTAAATATTTACAGTTTTTGCTCTCCATGATGGATCGCAAGCTGTGGTCTTTGGACAGGTTGTTTTCAAGGCCCTCAAGGAGGAGATGTGGGAAAGGCACAAAAGAAGAAAAACTTTTTTCATGCAAGAAGGTATTTACTAGTGTAAATTAGTGTAGCCCATGTGTAAAATCTGTCTCCTTACATATTCATGATGTATACATATTGCCACAYTATCCTCCAGCCCACTAGAGCAGGATCCTGTATGTTCAAGTCCTCCTATTCCTTTTCATTAAAAAATTTACCTATAAGCAGAAGAGATTATCTCTGAATTATTCAAAGATCTTTTGCTCATTATTTAATAGAACAAGATAGCATACATTCATGGAATATGAAAATACTTTATTGACTATCTTTATTGACTCTCATTTTTACACTAGCCCAGTAATAGAGATAAAATATTTGTATGCATTCTCAACATAGTATTTCACATCTCACCAGCAGATACATCTTTTTGTCTTTRAATTATCTATGAAACGCATTAAATAATCAGTTATCCATCTTTTGTTGATAACTTTATCATTTCACTTCCCTGAATTATTCATATAAAATATACATATATACATACATATTATTACAGGAAAGCAATTAGGCTAGACTAKGTGATCTGAAGAAAATGGAACACCCTCTCTTCTGTTGCACAGAACATGCTGTTTCTGCTCCCTATTTACATCAGCATCAGAAAACAAGTTAGAAGTTTCACAGAGGGAGGSGTTTACTAGTGTTACCAAATGCATAGAGCATAAACAGGTGATTTTTTTTCTTAGCCCTATTGCCTAGCTGTAATGCTGTATTTCTCACCAAACCATGTATAAATATTATGAATATTATTTTCCTCAGCTAGAAGAATTGGAATTAAGTTAAAGGACAGTCTGCCTCCTGCCATACTCGGAGCAGCTCACTACTGGAAGGTGYTCACAATCTCCAGTTGCCAGCCCAGCACTACAAATAGTCATCCCCAACCACACAAGAGGACAAAATCCCAGGTGCCATATGTGCAACAATGCCAGCAACAGATGGCAGTGGTCAGTTTTGAAAATGTTGCCATTAGATTCATAAAAAATTAAAAGCTGCATAGTGTTTTCATGAATCTATAAATATTATTGATCCCTTGTCAGTGTCCYGTCCAAGGCTACCTTGTCACTTACTTTATGGAAGAATCTGAGTTAATGTGATCTGGATGACGGATTGAATGAACTCTCAGCACATCTGTGAGGGTGACAGAGCACTGGAACAGGCTGCCCAGAGAGGTGGTGGAGTCTCCTTCTCTGGAGACCTTAAAAACCCGCCTGGACACCACCCTGTGCCACATGCTCTAGGAGACTCTGCGTGTGCAAGGGGGTTGGACTAGATGACCTCTACAGGTCCCTTCCAACCCTAAGCATTCTGTGATTCTATGATTCTGATTTCCTCCCTGCATACCCTAGCAACATCCTTGTACTCTTTCTGAGTCACCTGCCCCTTCTTCCAAGGGTGGTAAACTCTCTTTTTTCCTGGAGTCTCAACAATAGTTCTCTATTTAAATAGGCTGGTTGTCTTCCCCTTCGTCTCATCTTTCATCACAAAGGGCTCCTATGCCTTTAAGATTTTCCTCTTGAGAAAAGTCTAGCCTTCCTGGATCCCTTTGCTCTTCAGGGCTGTCGCCCAAAGGACTCTGTCAATCAGTGTCCTAAATAGTCCCAAGTCCACCCTTCGGAAGTCCCTGGTAGCAGTTTTGCTCAYGCCCCTCCTGACTTCACCAAGAATTGAAAACTGTAGTTTCATGGTCACTCTGCCCAAGATGGCCTCCAACCACCACATTTCTCATCAATCCTTCTGATTCCTCATAGATTGAAAAGACAGTAGAAAGAGCTCGCTCTCTGAGCCCGGAGGAGGCTCCCTGCACCGACTGCCACACTAAGTGTCTCCTCATGCCCTGGCTGTCACTCATGCTCCCTGGAGGCTGCTCTTGTGCGTATGGCAGTTGGGACGCCTTCTCTGCTGGTGCTGCCCACGCTGGGTCAGAGCCGCCTCTCGTCAGAAAAATCACAAATGGAAGCTAAAGCATCTCTCCCTTCCAACTCTATGAAGCAGTCAGATTAAATCACAGTTCAAAGTGAGTAATGTAACAAAAGGTTAGGCCTGTGCCCATCCTGTCTACAAGGTCTAAAATACATCTCAAGTGTGTTTGAAAAATCTGTCCACAGGATTGTGGGATTTAATGGACAGAGAGGGACCTGCCCTGTACACACCAATTAGGAAAGAAAAGGAGACCCTCCTGCCCTCAGGTAGCTCTATCTTTCTGCTAATGTGCCCTTTCTTATCAACTGGAACAGCCTTTAGTGATATAGACCACAGCAAATCACCTCTAGATTTGCAAGACTATGTAATCTAAATTTTTAGGGTTGATGGAAAGCAGAAAAGCTCTACCAAGTCGCTATCCATGTAATTTGCACATCGAATCAACAATTGAATAAGCACTGTTTGCTTATTCACATTCCACAACTTGGAGCATAAAACAAACCAAGTATCTAGCAGGTTAGCTGAACATAGCATGCAGGGTAATTTATTACACACAGCTCCCTAATGAGCTGTGAAATAAATTCAGATTTGATCATTTTAGTAAATTCAGAATAATCTCCATTTCTCAAATATCTGAGCTAATGATTTACAGGCGATTCACAAATGGAACCATCCTTCCCCCATCTGTTACTATTGGTTTTAAAGTAGAGGGTAAAATAATGATTTTATAGCTCTTCTTTGCATTATGGACATAACCTAAATACTCCAGCTGTGCTCTAGTTTCTCTTTAGCCAGGGACTGCACAGGCACTTTGCAGGTGCCCTCACTGCTGGGTGGATATTTTCAAAAAATTATGAGACAGACTGGAAAAGCAGTTTGACCAGAAGGTTTGTATTGGCTAACCTTCCACATATTTAGCATCACTTTTCTTCGCATCGCTTAGCATCGTAACTTCAAAACAGGACATCTTTTTTCCTATGTTTCATCATAAAATATGTCCTCTGCTAAGCATGCCATATTAGCTGGGTTTCTTTTCAGACCTCAGAGGAGCAAATATGTGTTAAAATGAGCAAAAATGTACATCAGGTGCATGTTTCTGACTCTAAGACATACTTGATATCGTAAGAATTTAAGGAGATGAGAAGCTTGTATACTTGCATTACTCAGCTTGAAAATTGACATGCGTAAGACATGGTAAGCCCAAAGCTTCGAAGCCTTTAGCTATCTTACTTCCATAGAAAATCTAATGGCATGTGACCTAAATAGTCTCTCTTGATCTCTCTTGACCTGCAGGACATTTGTATTCCATCATACCTTGTTTTAAAAGTTTCATGCAAAGGTAATTCTACAGACTATCATATTTTATCAGCAAGAAGCTTTATAGATATTCATTTGCAAATTTCTCTTCCTTAATTAAGTCAAACTACTTCTAGCTCCACCTTTGTGTGCTTCTTTAAACATTGCTTATTCTGAGTCACTAATCATAATCAATTTGTCTATTTCAGCTTAGTCCTCTCCCTACCATATTATTATACAATACCCAGACTCAGCATAGCATTCAAGAAACAACTACATCAGAATACTTCTGTACATGCAACCCAGAATACCACTGTTTTTTTCTAAACTGGGTTACTAACCAGTGTCTAATTGTGCTCTACTATCAACTTTTTGTCTCCTTCAAGTTCTTGCTGTCATGCTGTATATACATAWATATGTGTTCAGTAAAATCATTAGAAAAAAAATGATTTATACAACTTATTTCTACCTACAGTTATGTGTTTTTTCTTGATCTCATGATTTTTTCTCTTCTGTTGAATCTCAGGTCAGTTCACGTAACTGAATAAAACTTAAGTGCCAAAACAATTTCATTATAGTGTTAAGTATTCTTAATACTATAAGCAAAAGTCATTAGCTACTTCTGAAATGTAGTGACAAAATATATACTCAAACCTGCTCAGCTGGAGACATGRGGGCATCATTTGTGAAGCATGTAGATGTCTACAGTACAGAGCTGGAAAAAGAAAGTGCTGTCTACTGTGTTGCAAGTCTAAACTGCTGATAACACTGATGGGCCAAAAGGTCAGTGCTAGAACTGCCATACAAATTAAAAAATGGTCCTTGTCTACACGGCTTGCACATGAATAAGCTCAACAGCACTGCAGGAATTCCTGTGCGCAACTTATGCTGTTGAAGGACTTTGCATACAGTGTAGTGATGTCATGCTGTAGTGAACTGCACTGTATCTCTCTAATTAAACATGCTCAGCAGTTCCCAGTGGCTTTAGTTGAATAACTGACAGAAGGAATTGGGTTCAGGCTTCAGTACCTCTGAGGATTCAGCTTCCTTCCCAGACTAAGACAGCTGTTGCTGTTTCAACTGAATGGGAAACAGTGCTCCTGAGTTTCGCTTCTAAGTRTAAATGCAGTTGCATAGACCAGTGTGTTTGTTGCAATGAGAATAAAGATTAAAGGAGCATTCTGTGCCATGCAGTATCAGAAACAACACCRYTAGATCYGCTCTCAGTCTTCTCTTCTCCAGGCTAAACAGGCCCAGCTCTCTCATCCTCTCCTCACAGGAGATGCTCTGGTCTCCTAATAATCTTTGCGGCTCTATGATGGACTCTCTCCAGTAGTTCCACGTTCCTGTTATACTGGGGAGGGTAAAACTGGGCACACTATTCTAGATGTGRCCTCATCAGGACTGTGTATAGAGGGTGTATCACCTCCCTTGACCTTCTGGCAACACTGCTGGAAGGTATCATTGGCCTTGGTGACAAGGGCACATTGCTGCCTMATGGTAAGTCTATAATCCCTCAAGACTCCTAGGTCCTTCTCTGCAGAGCTACTCTCTAGCAGGTCAGCAGTTTGTACTAGTGCATGGAGTTATTCCTTCCTAGATATAGGATTTCCCTTTGTTGAACTTTATTTAAAGTTATTGTGCGACTGCTCTAAGCTGCATCATTCATATAAAGATCCTAATATAGGCAGCATCAAAAGATGAAAATCATCAGGTCCCAGACAGATTAGATCTTATATTCTTCTTCCATATATACTGTATTTTTTCTCTACCTTATTATTAGATGCTAGTAAGGCTCAAATAGATGCTAATATTTGTGCCATAAATGATCTCCAAGATCAGTTCTGCTTTGGGCCACTGGAGGCTGGGCCTGATCTAGGCCAAAGGAGGTGACAGTCACAGAGCTCCAAAATGGCTATAGTTATCTCTTAATTCTTATAGTTAACTCTTTAACTTCAGTTAAATCTGAMCCTGTCCTATCCTCAGACAGCTTTATTTTTCCCAAGCTGAAAAATTCACAAGACCTTAGTGTGCCCTTCCAACCAAAGAATAATGCACACAGCATTTGTGACTGGAATTCAGCTCCTCTGAGTAGCACAAAGGAGATAGCAGTCAGAGACCAGCTAGGTCCTCAATGTATATAAAGATATTTCAGAGGGCATTATCAATGGTCCTCCTCTAATGTCTATTTTAATTAAACTGTGTTGAGGCAACTKCACTTTGAAAAAAGAAAGAAAAAAGAARAGGTCTAGAATAGTTACAGAACCTGTGGAGGCCTGAAGGCTGATGGAATGAAGATCTCGTTTGTGTTATGTGCTGATCACTCTTGGGAAGGTAACTGATGGGAAAAGGCTTTCTGAAATGGTTGAGGACACGGAATCACAGAATCCTTAGGACCTCTGGTTTTGTGTACTTCCTTCTGTTTTGCTTGCTTCATTGATGCTAATGAGATGRTCTGGTGATCAAATGGAGCATTGACTCCATTGGCTCTAATAAAGCAAGTCTGACTTTAAGTGAAGTTTTATCAGGACCATGAGGCTTTCTAAGCCTAGYTCTTCTAAGTATTAAAGCAGAACAGAAAGGAATTATAAAGAACAAACCYATGAACTGAGCTTTCTTAGCGCGTAAAGGTGAAACTATACAAATATCAGAAACTAATTAAGYTGACTGTGTGATATTTAGATGCTAGGAGAAAAAGTGAATTCTGTCGCACTGAATAAAATCACAATTTCATACTGATTGACACAAGAAGACTTCTAGTCACCTTGCAAAATTAACCATTATTTAACTTTCATTCTTGAAACTATGTTGTTGAACCTCCCTAGTGATTTTATTTTAGGGTTATATTGATCATCAAACACTTTGTATGGGACTAACATTGASCTTAAAGACCTTAAATTAATATATCACTATTTCAACTAATTGCAGTTTTCAAAAGGATATTATTTTTTCTTAAGCAAAAGAGTTCTTTCATCTGCACAAAGGGGTTCTGCTGTTATCAGGTTCCAAGTGCAAACGTTTCTTGTGAGGGAGAGAATGTAAGCAATACAAACTTGTCTTCCTTGCTTTACTAACTTCAGTTTTCTCTTAAAACAAAATTGCTGCGTGGAAACAAAGTACTTGCACTCTGGGTAGTCAGCTAGGACTCTTCAAAACAGTACATTTGGGATTACTGCTGTTGTAGGTTGTAGGTACTGGTCAAAACCCACAGTGGTGCCTATTCTTGCCTCACTAAGAAGCCTGGGCTCAGGGCTAACCTGATCTATATTTTAGTATAGGCCAAATGTAACCYCTTTCCTTAGCTAGGCCAGTTCATCCACAGATAAATGTCTCGAATTTTCTAGCTTCTGACATTTCCCAACATCCTCTGTCTACACTGGCTAAAGTTACATAAAATTATAGAATCATTATAGTTGGAGAAGACCTTCAAGACCATCAAGTCCAACCATAAACTCTTCGACACCATGGCTGTTAAATCATATTCCTCAGCACCTTAAACCCTAACTTTTGGAATATAAGCCTAATTCTCTTAGATGGACTCACATGAGCTGCCAGAAGGGTGCTGAATTACAAAACCCCATGGATAGCCATGTGCGGAGTGCATATAGGGAACTCGACTTCTTTAGCTTGCTGACTGCTGTGTTTCTTCCCCAAGCTGTTTTCTTTCATGATGTGTTCTACTATAGGCCTGGTGTAAATATGACTTAGCTTGCTGTATGGATGCACAGTGTCTTGCATCTTGCTCTATGTCTTGCAATTAATCTTACTTCAATATCTTACATCTAAGAGAAACCCCAAGTGCTGGGATAGATATCTGCTATTGTTTGGCATTGGTGTGACAGCCTATTTAATGTAAATTATTATTCATGACTATATCTCAGAGAGAGGAAAAGGAGTGTTTAGCTGATAAACAGTCTTCTCTACTGCTGAGTTTGTTAACTCCTACATAGGATCTTCCTGCATAGCAGTGTGGCATCTGATAACGACTTTGCCTAAACATTGCTGACTCGGGTTCATGTTAAATGTCCTAATCCTTCATTGAAATAGCTGAGATTCCTTAAGAGAATCTTTACCAACTGTCTGTATTTTGGCTATAGCACAGAGAGAGAAGTTCCTTTTACAAGGAGATAAAAGCTGTCAGTTTGAGGGACAAAAAGGCAGGGCGTAATATACTCTTCCTAAGTACAGATCAAAGAGGGCCATAACCAAGTGGAAGACCACTAAAACATTTTGGGGTGAAATTAGAACTATTTTACTACTATGGGGGTAATTTTCCTCTTCTGACTAAAATATAAGGAGGGCAATCTGAAATTTTTATCTTGCTGTCTTGATGTGTGTTGTAGTGGATTGCTTTCTCTCAACCTTGTAATGCAATTCAGAGAAACCCCTTGATTCTTATTCGCCCAGGTAGGATAGCAACTGAAACAGTGCAAGGGTTTCTGATCTGAGTAATTTTTCTGCATGCCTGATGCCTTGGACCCATTCCAGCTTCTCACAGATTCCTAGTGATCTCCAAAGAAAACTGCATGTGATGTGTCTTTCACACTCATGGACTTATCAAGGTAAAGTTGACAAGTATGATTTACACAGGATTTGTCCCTGCTAGGGGACCTGTATTAAGTCTTAGCCACTTTCAGACAGATGATTTCTCCTACTCCCCACAAGTTCAGAGATAACATGTTATGCAGATAAAGTGCCTGTCACAGGTTGCTGGGGTTAAGTGTTGCCCAAAATAAACCAAAAGAAATGAGTAATTGGTGAAAGAAACAATCACAGAAGTGAGAAAGGAAATTTGAGGTAGACGTATGCGTTGCAGCAGCTTGATTACCTTAAGGGAACGCTGCACAAATTCAGCTCAAGGAATGAGCCTTGAATGGTGGACAAATATATATTCATACAGTTTTCATATGGGCTCTGCCTGCCTGTTTTTCAAAGGTTCAAATAGTTTTTCCAAATACTGGAACCAACTTGGATACAGAGATATCTGCCCAAATGCTTAACATAAAAATTGCAATGTATTACTTGAGGATTACCTGTCCTGACTTTTGAGAAAGTATGGCTATGTCCCCATTTTTTCCTTTATTGTGAGCAGCAGAGATATGCCTGTAACTGCATAATTCTATGCTATTTTGATGGAATAGAGAAATAATACCATACCTCTGCAAATTTAGGATATATTCCTGAATGTCCACTGAGAACAGAGCCTCTGTGTGCCCAAGGGCAAGAACCTGCATACAGCAAAGAAGTGGAGGGGAAAACTTAGCTTCCTTTCACTAAGAGGAGCTGAAGTCCATTTTCCCAGGAGTTTCACCTAAATCAATCTTGTCTCTACATTGTTGAGCAGACTTTTCAAAAGGTAGGATAGGACTGCCTATCCTACCAGCTAATATGCAAGTGTTAACACAGATTTCTCCCAAGGCATTTGCAATGATGCAAGTCACCTCAGACTCTGAATGCAACTCCACATTACTTTGCATCTGCTACAGACAAGTTGTGTCCTCTTAGCTGTAGGAAATCATATTTCAGTGGCAACAGAAAAGGTTAAATGGTTAAATTCATCTAGCCTCATTTCATTTGTATTGTCTTTGTTTAAGAGACACTAAAGTGATAATAACTTTGAGACAAAACTTATTATGAAAAGCTCAGCTAACAGTCGTTTTATTCATTTAGATTACTACTTCTTGGCACTGCAGAAATATTAAGTCTGTATCAACTTATAGGCTGTTCTCTTCCCCCAAAAAAGCTGTCCTTTCTATTCTATCTTTACCTCAAATAACATTTGCTAGGGCAGTGTTATCTTTCCTTCGTGAGGCTCATGTAAATGCTGTCATATATCACTTGAAAAGAAGAAACTCTTGAATTCACTGGACGTTATTATCAATGACTTCCTAGTTCTTGTTCACTTCATCATTTCACTTTATGTGGCTTACATGAAACCACTATAAGGACATTTCCTATGTTACTGAAAATGACCGGTTTCCCCTCACAGAGAAATGCATAAAAATGCATTAAAAATTGAGCTTTTGTAAGATTAAACCCCATTTTTGTTTGCAAAGGGTTAACAAACAATGCTGATAAGGAACAAAAGTAGCAGGACAAGCCAAAAGTATAAATTAACAAGGAAAACAGAGGAAAAGATAATAATACCACAATAGCCCTCAAACTTCAAGACACTGAGAAAGGTGAACAATGGTGAAAGTGTAAGCTGGTAGTGCAAACTGGAAGAGAAATAATAGACATGGGGAGAACAAAGACTCTTGCCTAAATTCGGCAGTTGGTGGCCTGTGTAACAGGAGATTGAACTTGTTTCTGTGGCTACTACTCTGCCGTTCCATTCTGCTGGACAGAATGAGGAGCTCCAGCTTTCCAGTGCTTTAACTACTAGCCCACTTTTCAGCTACCCATTTGAAGGATAGAGGGAGCAATGTTGAAGGGCAAAAAAAAGTTAAAGGCAGTTTCAAAGCAAAGGGAAAAAATAATCTGCAATTGAATCACTAAACGTTTAATACTTTGGGAAGTATCAAAAGAAGGGATAAAACAGGGATGAGCAAGAAAGATTATTTTAGCAGCTGTCCTTTGGACCAGATAAAGTTAATACATAATATTTTTGGAATTGAGACCTCAGTAAATTGAAACATCATTTGACACTCAATCACTTACACTGATAGACATATTGAAATTTGTTGAGTTTCTCATTTCAGATCTTTGATCCAAGCCCTAGAGTGGAAAATGATGTTAAGACAGTCACTCTCTGAAGATTTCACCCCAGTCTCTSAAATATTTAAACTTCTGATTCCTGTTTTCCATCGGGATTCCCTGTAAAAGGTCTAATAAATGTTTTAATACATGAAGTCATGAAATCCAGCACATAAGCAAGTTGTTTCTGTCCATRGCCTGTAACCACCTGCAGCATTCATTGATGAATTTATAATCTTTTAGAGATAAGTGACATAAATCATAATATCTCATACTCATTTATTAATTTCACATAAGCCACTGGAAAATGTTTCTTTGATATAAAAATGAATTACAATTTTATTTTCTCAGAGAACATGAACTAAATTCTGGTTTTGTCTAGTTAAATGGTAAGCATCTTTGTTCAGTTTCATCAGCGATTTTTTCCTTTGGTATTTTTGAATTCAATTGACAAAATAAAATTCTAAATTATGCATGAATACATGCACTAAACAAACCTGCTATAAATCTTTTCATGAAAAGAAAATGCTGGGCAAGGACAGTAAGACCCTTGGTAAAAGCCCAGTAAGGCAAAGGCAGATTGTTATCAAACTTACTGTAGGGGAATGAATATGCAAGGAATTATCCAAACAATATCTGTGATTAAATTTGCAAAATATCTKGCTTTCTTGATGTAATTATTTTGTGTGCCCTATTTATTCCCACTCAATACTACAGTGTTATATTCCTTTAATCAATTAAACAGGTATATTCATGATACAACACAAATTAAGTGGAACAGCTTTGGATGGGATTTGTTACTTTATCTTGGCTTCAGCCTGCAGTGTGCTATTGCAAGTGTGCCATCAAGTGGTATAGCAAGGAAGGATCTGACAAAGAACTGATCCTCTATGTCCATTAGAATAGAATTTAAAGRCTCTTGTTAAGTCTCCTAAAGTTACCTGTCTCCTTAAAGTCTCCTAAGTGCCATTTTTTTTTCTAACTAAACAAGTGACAAATAGTCTTTCTGTGGCATATAAGAACTGTATGTCTGGAGATACTGAGCTAGAGCCATGTGGGGAAATTTCTAGTAATTCAACAGGCTTGGAGCAAATGGATGAAAATACAGTCTTTTTAAAGCTTGCCCAAGTCTCAAACTTTTMACAGCATTGTGTATGTTCCAGATGATGAAAAACAGCTGCTGAATGATCCTTTTAAGGAACTGATGAGCAGTATGCTTTGGTCCAGCTGGGATTGCTGACTTTAATGGAATACATTTTCACTCAGAACTTGCTGGTAGTGCACGTGTTGTCAATCTGCAAGCCTACCTGGCCACTTGTAATTGYTGGTGTAGGAATCACGCTATCTGTCATTAAAAGGAGACAAGAAAATAACTGGAAGACGCAAAAACCACTGGGCTTTAGTTTGTTGATTTTATTCACCAGCACAATATCTTTGTGATAACAACATCCACCATTAACTGGTCCAGTATTTCCCTTATCAGGTCTCTGCCACACCATCAGAGTGCAATTCAGCAGTGTCATCATTAACTCTTTGCTCGCCCATTAGTGGAGAAGAGGGTGTCTTGAAGATCCTCCATGCTCCTCTTCACATTCCTTCCAGCCTTACTGGACCTGATCAGTTAGAAACAGAATCCTCAGTTTAGGAGAGGGATATGAAGGAATTAATTTAGGGGCTGAATTCCCRTCAGTGATTTATCAGGGACCAATACCGTGCATCAGCAAAGTATCCAAGTTTCTCAACAACTTTCTTGTACCAATCCATATGTTATTACAGGGAGTGTTTTACTGTTTTTTATGCATGCAGGTGACTGGAGCACATACAAGGCAATGGTCATATTTTAAAAGCTATTAAAGCATCTGCACACAGTAAAGTTATTGGAGGTTAACTGCCCTTAAATATCCTCAGAAGTATGTTCCTAGTTGATCTGCTGGAGAAGACCAGAGTAAGAAATTGTAGATTCCTTAATTCTAGATTAGTGCTCTATGAGACCAATAGCATCATAATGGTGGTCTGGCAGTTCTCAGACTAGGCTGGTGTGTTGGCATTTAGCTGAAAGCTAGGAGAGTTTGACATGGTAACTTCTCTTTCAATTCTGGCAGAGCAGGATAACAGATTTTACTCTATGCAGAACCATTTCTGCTGGCAGTTACTCTTCCAGATTTTTACAGTTTTTGCTTGATGCAGCTGAGATGAACACATAACAAAGTTCATTGATTACTTCCCCATAGTAATTAAAACTTTCCAGTATTTGCTGAATGAATCAGAAAAACTCTAAGAAGGACTCCAGGATTCTTAATAAAATTCTGCACTGTGAATAAAAAATGATAGACTTTTCTTGGCTAACACTCATGTAGCGATTCTTTAAAATAATTGTGACAGAGGTATTTTTCAAACATTTGTTGAATTTCTGTTTCGGTAACCTTGAATTTCAGTCTCAAACTTTTCCCTGATGCCAAACACGTCAAGTCTGTCTTTTTCCCTTGATGAAATATAATATAATTATGGAATGCAACTTCATAAGACAAATAGTGTGTGTTTATTGGATAATCACAGTCATGTTGAAGAGGATATTTGATACAACAGACCAGTAAAATGTCCAGGAAAAAACAATGAGCAATGATTGAAAGACTGTTTGGAGAGCATCAGTAATTTGTGATCAGTAAAATAAATKGTTTGGATCAGGACCACAATACTTTGTCCTAAAAATCTCACTAAATAAAGTTTTTAAGCAGCTTATTCTTGCTGTCAAAGAATTTAAAGACTTATTTAAGATTCTTAACAGCTACCTGTGGTCAGCTGAGCCAAAATAGGGCTGTATCTGTTCTCAGCCTTAACTAATCTCTGGAAAAGTAAGAGGAACCAGCAGGGCCCCTCATTTATTACATGGGTATTTCAGGGTGTCAGTATTATGAATACTCTACAAGAGATGTGTTATCTCTTCTCTCCCTCCACCCCAACTCTATCTCTTCTATCTTCAGATCCCAGTAAATACTGGGAGTACTGCAAAGCAATATATGAAAAGTAGAGGCTGTGATTTAAAGAGGTGAAAAACTGAACATGGGAACTTCTCAGCCTCTAAGATAATTGAAATGCTGTTTTCACAGAAAGATTGATTTACACTCTAGTCTCCAGCTCTTCTATTCTAACACCTTTTTTCTCTCCCCCTCCAGCACAGTAAAAAAAAAAACCAAAAACAACAAAAAAAAAAACCTTGAATGAATTTTCAAATTTACTCCAAAGCAGACAGTGTAGAGCAGGTTGAGTTCAATTTTCCTAAACACCCAGATATTAGCATCAAATATGAATCCCAGTCTAAAGTTCGTTGCTAACAGTTTTGTGTCAAAGGAGGGTCATAGAAGTTGGTAACAGTGCTGCAGAGAGCATAATATATGTGCTTTTGGTTTATAGAGATTTGCTCTGAGCTCTATGCAGAGCCTGAAGAAAGTGAAGAAAACAAGAGAAGAAAACAAAAGAGG
>PTEX01000317.1:746899-759685 GCA_003342815.1 Eudromia elegans
AAGAAAGAAAGAAAGAAAGAAAGAAAGAAAGAAAGAAAGAAAGAAAGAAAGAAAGAAAGAAAGAAAGAAAGAAAGAAAGAAAGAAAGAAAGAAAGGGCACTTAAATTTAGGAATACACAATAGTTGTTTAAAAAAAGGCAGAAATGTAAATGAAATAACAATCAGATGTTAATAGTGAGGTCAATTAACAACTGCAGTTACAAGATGTACAAGAAGTACTGAAGTACAAGAGAATGTGTACTGTACCTGGAGAGGACTGCTCAAAKATTGGATGTTCTCAGGTCAAATGTCCATATATTTAAGCATTAAATTTTAGAATATTGGGAAAATTTACTCTCTCTCCTAGAGTGAAATTCTATCCTCAAGGTTATAAAACATTGCCCAGCTTGTTACAGTGAGCAGGAGAGGTAAGCATTAACTGAGGAAGCTTTAGGAATCAGAGTAGAACTAAGGATGCCCTRTTGTCACTGCAGATTTAACCTAAGCATTTATATCACCACAAGAAAATTGCATGGGTAGTCTGGTGTGGAGTACATGTTTCACATAAGTACTTATGTGGTTGTGTGAATAGGGGGAAAGAAGTGTGATATAATAGGAAGAAAAAGTCAAAAATCAAGGGGCAAAGGAGAAAAAGGAAGATACACCTCACAGGATATGAGTGCGAATGTTAAAACTGAATATGTCCGATGTCCAAACTCCAATAAATTTCAGTATCATTACAGAAAGACCAATTTACTAACCACTGTTTGTTTTGATGGTGGTTCTGTCCAGGCCTGCAAATCGAGGTGCAGGAAGAGGTTGCCTTTAAAATGTCTTTGGCTAATAAACTTGGTTTCAAGATAATTTTTAGAAGAGCTGAAGATGGCCCTGGAAACTTGACATTTAATTGAGGCCTTCTGTCATTAACAAGTGTTTTACTTTGCAATGGAACTCTGCAAACAAAGTAGATGAAAGTCAGCTCAGGTTCATAAGTCATCTCAAGAGAAGCTGGCATCAAGATGGATTGTACTGGTATTAGTGTAATGAAGGCTTTCAGACAGACATTCAATTAGTTTGAAACATATCAATGAAATGGCTTTGTATTATAAGAAAAGTAGAGCAGTATTAATATCTGTATTTGTATTTGCTGGAAGATCCTAAAAGGTCTGCTCTGCTTTTCAATTTAATTTTTAATAATGTCCTCACTGAAAAGCAAATAACATATGAAATCCTTAATGTATTGCAAGTTAATAATAAAAATAATTGATTTAAAGCCTGGAAAGGCTTTACCCTTTTAAATGTCAGAACCATAGAAATCAAGACTAGAAATGACCAAGTGTGATTGCCTGTAAAATAATAACCAAAAAAAATCACCTCACCTATCTATTCAGGCYCAATTATCTGTGGTTTGCCTGAGGTAATAGTATTTTCATTTTTATGGTCACAGATGGGAGAGTGCCTTCTATTAACTGCTAATGGAATCAGGTGACTGGCCATCAGAGAGGTTTGGCAAAGAAATGTGTCTCTTCATAATGAACAAGCTAATATGCCTCTTTACCAGGTGGATGCAGACTCAAAAATTGTACCTGTCAGCTCTTATCACTCAGCAACTAACTGCTTTAAGTGAGGTCTCTTTTTCAGAACTGTAATAAGAYTGGGATGTGAGAACCCATTTCTGCTGTCATCTAACTCCCTTCCCCTTCTTGCTGACATCCAACACTGTTTGACACAAAATTAAAATCATTGTGAAATTACCAAWGATTTTGTTTAAGATTAATAGATTCACTTCTCCCTCTGATTATGTGAACAAAAAGCGGCCACAACTAGAGAAATATCTGGTTATACAAATCTGTTCTTTCTCTTGCTAGATTTTAATACTGATGTGGTGAATTTCTGTTACAGAATTCTTTTTCAGAGATTTGATCTTTCAAGCATTAGCAAACAAAGCCTGGAAACAATTTGGTAATGCAGTTTAGAATTGCCTCTATTTTTCTAAAGTGCAAACTGAGATGAACAGTACTTCTCAATCTTCTAAATTACTTCTTAATTTCTTAATTACTTCTTAATTTCTAAATTACTTATTACTTATTGTTACCAGTGCAGATTAGGGGTTGACCTACTGGGAAGTAATTCTGCAGAGAGGGATTTGGGAGCCCTRACTGARAACAAGTTAACCATRRGTCAGCAGTGTGCCTTGTGGCCAAGAAGGCCAGGRGGATCCTGGCCTGCATTAAGAGGAGCATTGCCAGYAGGTTGAGGGTGGAGATCCTGCCYCTCTACTCAGCTCTGGTGAGGCCACACCTGGCCTCACCATTGTGTGCAGTTCTGGGCTYGCCAGTACAAGAGGGACGTGGAACTTCTAGAGAGGGTCCAGTGTAGAGCAACAAAGAYGATTAAGGGACTGCAGTATCTGTCTTACGAGGAAWGACTAAGTGAGCTAGACCTGTTTAGCCTAAAGAAGAGAWGACTAAGAGGAGATCTCAGTGGGCCAAACTTTTTGGTGGTGACCAGCAATAGGATTCAGGGTAATGGGTACAAGTTGAAACACAGGAAGTTTCATCTCCATGTGAGGAAGAACTGCTTTACTGTGAGAGTGACAGATCCCTGGGACAGACTGCCCAGAGGTGGTTGAGTCTCCTTCTCTGCCTGGATGCCAACCTGTGCCATTGCTCTACATGTCCCTGCTGGAGCAGGGAGGTTAGATGAGATGATTTCCAGAGGTCCCTTCCAATCTCAGTCATTCTGTGTCCTGATTACTAAATTGTAATTTGCAGCACAGAAATTAAAGCTTGTAATTGCTGTGTCCCACTTCTAACAARACATCACTGCCACCATTAGCATACTATTGTCTCCCCTGAAGTTCATTTGCATTAGAGGTATGAATTCTTGGGCCAGATTAAGTAAGTGATCTTTTGGATTTTGCTTCAAATATGGGGACATACTTTCATCCTCTGAACACAATTCCAACTTGTGTCTTTGCATAGTCAAATATGTATGAAGGCATTACTCCCTCCACAGAATGAGTTGGATTTCTATGGCTTTCATGAAGGGCTTGGAGATTTCTAGAGGTATTTCTAGATGATTTCACAGAAAAGTGTGGAGAATGTGTCAGTTTCTATTTTCTAGAAAGTGTTTTACAGGGAAATGCGGTTTGGTGAGAAAGTGCAGGAGACATATTGCAAAGCACACAGAAGCAAGCAAGCAAGCAAGCAGGCAAGCTAGCAAGCAAGCTAGCTRGCTTCTTTTTCATTTTTCCCTCTGAATTTATAGTCTATACAATTACACAAGGTATCATTACAAGCACATTTATTATCGCTAACGAGTCCCTGTTAAGGCATCAGGTAGTTTTATCTCCTTCAAGATCTTCCTCCTCCAAACAGGATGTTCCAGCTGTGCAGCTTGTATCATAATTCTTTCTTTACATCCGTGGTGACCTTCTGGCTATCGTCCATGTATGCTTGTTAAGAGAACATCATTACATTTTGTAACTATTGGTGTAAGTTAAAAGTACTATGCTATACACCCACATCTTCCCTCTATTATTTTGATCCTGCTGGCCTGCCAACACAGGATCATGTTACAGTTTCTCATATGCTCTGACAATGGTCTGATTTATCAACTTGATTAAGCATGGTATGCAACATATCAAAAATAATACACCAACTCCAAACGTTAGTGCCAAATAAATAACATGTTTTACCCACGGGCCAAACCGCATTAACCCAAACACATCCCATCAGGTGTCATCATTTATTTTTAACTCTTTTGTTATGGCATTTAATTGATTAATTTGTTCATGTATTGATTTTGAATGATCGCTAAGGTTCATACAACATAATCCTTCGAATTCTTCACATTCGTGCCCGTGAGCTAATAATAGGTAATCAATTGCAGCTCGATTCTGCAAAGTTGCTCTGCGAATACTGTCAACATCAGCCAGCAATCCAGCCACAGCAAGAGAAGTAGCATTAGTTTGCTTAGATAACCAGCATCCTAATTTTGGTAATTTGTTATGTGCTGCTGCCGCTGCAACTCCTGGCACAAATAGGGATGCTGTGATTATTTCTCCCAGGGACCAAAAATCAACATTTGAATCACATGAACTCTCAAACTTTTGAGAGGTTCTTTTTGGCCTGTTTTTTTTTTTTTTTTTTTAACACCATTGTTATATATGAGGTCAACATTCCTAAATGCCTAAATTGAACATGGCCCTCCACTCGGTTGTGATGGTATACCAGGCCATGTTCAATCACCACATATTACAAACAGTCCCCTTGGTAATGTTAAAGGTTTTGTAATTGGCGTATTTTCTATCATAGTTTGATTGCACCAATATGATGTGTTAAGGTATATTTTGGCCTGTGAGTTTACAATTTTCACTTGTGACTGTCCTGAATTATTAAAAAATATACACCAATCCATCTGTAATAAACCTAATAAATCTACTTCCTGTGGTTCCATGTACAAGGATGTCCTATCACATAACCAGATCCACTTGTCCAGCAGATCTTCTGTGTCCATTACTGCAAAAAGACAACATAGATCACAACAGACAGGCCCATTTGTCCCATCACAATAAGGGTTACRAGCCGTTTTATTACCACACTGCAATATATTGTTAATATTTCCCRCTATAGGCCTCCCAGCACTCGTACATTTACATCTACTTTCTGTGCAATCTGTCCATTTGAACATTCCTTCTATTGCTAGACGGTTCCAATCCTTTTCTTTTGCTGGAATCTGGACAAGACAGGTACTAAACAGATTCACAGGTGAACTTGTGGCAAGGCATAGGGTGTCCTGTCCTAATGCTTGAGCTGAAGTTACCCAAACATTCTTTGTGTAGCTCCATATGTTAGCTTCCACTGCTCCCAGTAGTACAATAACGCCTATCATTGTTGTATTGCAGGACAAATTCCTCTTGCTGGTAGCCATTTTGACCCCGTACCTGTGGAGACACAAGCGTACCCTCGACCCCAGGTGATTAATGGCACAGGACCAAGCCATTCGTTTGAAAGCACATCCTTATACATCACATCTGTCAACAGATGCCTAATAACATCTTTTGCCTTTTCTCCAGAATGTGGCATTGCTGTCAAAGAGGCTTGAGAAAGTATCAGTGGAGACATGCACATACTTTAGTTTCCCAAATTCTGTTAAATGAGTAACATGTCTGCCACAATTCACAAGAGTGCAAACAATGTGGATTCGCACCTAACAGTGGCATATTATTAACTGCCTGACAACCAGGGCATGCTGCTATTATATCCCTGGCTTGTAACAAAGGAATTTTAAACTGTTTCTGTAAGGCTTTTGCACTGTGATGATAAAAATCATGTGACAGCTGTGCTTGCTTAAGCACATCAGGTAGGATGGCTGAYGCTACTAGAACTATCAGCTACTGCATTTCCCTCTGCTAGAGGTCCTGGAAGATTCATATGTGACCTAGTATGTGTAATAAAGTAARGTTCTGAGCGACTACTTATTAAACTTTTCAAATGTCTTAATTTTTCGTAGATGATTTTTGATGACATTTTTTTTATTAGGGCCTCTTCTGCTCTTTGTACTAGCCCTGCCACGTACCCAGAGTCAGTTATTAGATTGAAAGGATCCTTTTCTAGTTCAGATACCCTTATTACTGTGGCCAGCTCAGCTATTTGGGTAGATCCCTTAGTTAGGATCACTTCTGTTTCCCATGTTCCATTTGCAGACCAAACAACAGCAGCCTTGCCTGTTTTGCCAGAACTGTCTGTGAAGTAAGTTTTTGCATTATGCAGGGGTGTAAAACTAAACAACGGTTTCCTGATAACATTCATAGCATTGAGTGTTTCAAAAATCAGATCTTTCGGAAAATGTTATTTCTATTTTATCATTATATCCTTCTAACGTGATCTGCAAATTAACAGAGTGTTTATATAGCMAATCTATCATAGCATTGATCGTAGGGAGTATAATTGCTTTTGGTTCTCCCCCGATTAAATGTAGGATTCTTTGTCTGCCTTTCATAATAATTTCTGCTAGCATCTCAGCTAATGTTGTTACTGTTTTTACTAAGGCATGGGCCAAGAATACCCATTCTAAAACACATAGTTTTTTATCAATTTGTGCTATTAATCCTATGGGTTGTTTGACACCTTTTGCAATAATTAGCACAACCGGTAAGTCTCGCTTAATACGACAAGTATATCGTTCTTGTATTGCTTTTTCAACTAAGGTTATGCATTCCTTTGCTGATAAAGTCAGTTCTCGGGTGGATGTCAGATTTGGATCCCCTTTCAATAGGTCGAATAAAGGACTCAGTTKTTCTGTGGATAAGCCTAAAACAGGTCGTATCCAATTTATAGGCCCCAATAGTTTTTGCATATCATTTAACATAGTTGGATTATTTATCAGTTTAACAGCCGCAGGTCTAACTTCTGCTGCAGTTATTTTCCACACCAGGTACTGCCAGGGTGCTACTGTTTGGATTTTTTCTGTGGCTATTTCTCATCCCTTTTCCTTTAAACTTTTTGTCATTAAGGAAAGTGCTGCCTGTAGGTAATTATCTCGTTCTGCTGCTACTAATATATCATCCATATAATGATATATTACAGYTTCAGGATAATGCTGTCTTACCTGTTGTACTGCATTAGACGCATACCATTGACACAAAGCAGGACTATTTTTCATGCCTTGGGGTAACACTCTCCATTCATACCTTTGATGTGGCTGGGCAGCATTAATGCTAGGTACACAGAAAGCAAAATATTTGCAATCTTTTGCACTTAGTGGAATCGTATAAAAACAATCTTTGAGAKCTATAATAGTCAGTAACCAATGTTCTGGTATCATGACAGGGGATGGTAACTATGGTTGAAGAGCCCCCATATCTTCCATAGCATCATTTATTTTTTGTAAATCATGTAATAAGCGCCATTTGTCACTCTTCTTTCGAATAACAAATAAAGGGGTGTTCCATGGACTAAAAGAGACTAAAACTATACAGCCTGTAGCCAACTGTTCTGTTACCAATTGCACTAACTTCTCCCATGACAGGGGCCTCTTTATTCATATTCTCCTTGGTCTGCACTCCTGTCTCCTTTTGCATTTCCTCGCCTTCATCTTTCTTTCCTTTCTCATCTTCTTTCTTCCCAGTATAGTGTGGAGGTAGAATCCCTGGTGGGGGATGCTCCCAATCTATGYCTATTATCYGGGGTCYGCAAGGGCTTTTTATTGCCCTAGGCTGTTCTATCCGTGTTGCGGTAGGAAGCAGCCCACTTTTCTCTGGTTCCATAGRGTGTTGCAGTGCTTCATGACAAACATACCATGTGCGAAATATTCCTGAGGGCAAATCTTCCCCGCTAGTTACTGTGGACCACAAGCATTCGCCTAATTTTTTCCAAGCTGGCAGCTGAAATGCAGAGTCCTCCGTAAAGGTTGGACAATGAGTCACAGCCCACTTTAATAATCTCAATAAGTCCACATGAGCTGCCCGTTCTGCCTTTTCTCTCTCCAGTATATGTTGCAATATATGAATTGCTTTCTCCTGCTCTTTCGTTATGGTACCCCCCATAACTATCCCCGGTGGCCAGGCTCTTACCGGATCCGTAGAGCTTCTAAGTTAACATGCTGACTGTTGTGACGGTTGCTTCCCCTCCGTTGTCCCACCGGTTTCAGACCGCTGGTACAGCTGTCAACCACTGTCTCTATCCGTGCCCCACACTGGGCACGATTTGWGGTTCTGTGAGAAAGCGCAGGAGATGTATTGCAAAGCACACAGAAGCAGCAAGCAAGCAGGCGAGCTAGCAAGCAAGCTAGCTAGCTTCTTCTTTATTTTGTGCTTGTTAAGAGAACATCATTATATTTTGTAACTATTGGTGTAAGTTAGAAGGATTATGCTATATACACCCACAGGGAAATATTACGATCTTTTTGATCTGAAATGGGATTATTTTGGATTTCCCAAAACTGCATGTGTTAATACCCTTAATCTTCTCCACTGTTTCCTGCTCTCTGCAGTTCAGTCGCACGGTCTTGTGCCCTATGAGTGATACAGGCCACATCTGCTATCAGTACAAATGTTATACAAAAGCCCCTGATATAGTGATCTATGATATCAGAGAAAAAGCTGGTTAAACACTGTGACACCAGAGAAAATGCTGTCTCTTTTTATGATATCTTTAATTGGATTGCCCCGCTCCCATCACTCTGTGGGACGGCCAGCGCCCCAGTGAGGAGTGGTGACGGAGAGAAGATTCCGGGGACAAGGCTGATGGCGCAGGTCCGATTTTATTACGGCAGTACAGTTTGTTATATAGGCAGGAGATTGGGCGAGGAGCTAGTGGGTCATCCTAGKGGGGGGCGTATCCCGGGCTAGCAGGGCAGGAAGGCAGGGCCTACCTCAGTGTGCTGAGAGGCTCACGGCTCAGAGTGTGYTCTAGAAGCCTTCCTCCACTATTGCCGCCAGTCAGGCCTCAGGACCACGCACACCCACATCACCCCCCACTTCAGATCTGTGGCATCCTCCATCTCATTTAGGATTCACTTTTGTTTCAAATAGGAGAGAGCAGCTGCAGAAGCCTGTGATCCTCGCTAGATGGTGTGCACGGTCCACCAACTTGAGCACAGCTTTCCCAAGCAAGGTAAATACACAGCTCCAGTCTCAGCCCTGTGGCAGGATGACTCAGGGTGAGAAGGACAAGCCTGGTCCCTCCAGCAAAAGTCTAGGTAGTCAAAGGTGAAATTTTACAARTTAAAAGGGAGGAAGAGTTATCTAGTTGTGTGCACTGTAACTCAACATACTTTATTCTAAGAACAGATTTTGAATGACATGAAGTTTCTGCACTTATGATTTTTGATCAGCTTTACCACAATAAAACAATATGTAAGGAAATATTTTGGTTAGCTCTGCAGAACTTGGTAGCAGATGAAAAGATGCACACTGGAGTTTTATAACCATTTTATTGACCTGCAGAGATATATTGTGGTCTATTAAAATGTCCACTTAGCCAACATTGCTGTTAGAGATAGATTTTGAAGTGGATTCTTTTTTAGGCATGTAAATGAGAATTGATATGTTCCAAAATGCTTTTATCTATAATTCTTTGAAATAAGGGTATTGAAAGGTACCTGGTGCTAAATTTGACCATGAAACCAGAATCTGGATGACTAGACAATTGCCAWCATGAYGSCCAGGTACAAGAAGGATSAGATGGAGGATCYAGGGAACTACAGGCCTGTCAGGCTAACYGTGGTATTGGGAATGGCTATGCAGCAGACCATCTTGAGGGTAATCACACAGCACATGCAGGAAAACCAGTGGATCAGGGCCAACCAACATGGRTTCATWAAATGYAGGTCTTTTCTGACCAACCTGATCTCCTTCTATGAGGAAGTGACCTGYCTAGTGGATAAGGGAAAGGCTAWTGACGTGGTCTGCTTAGACTTCAACAGGGCCTTTGACACCATCACCTTCTCCTGGAGAAGCTGGCAGCTCATGGCTCACATTAGATGGGTATAYAGTTGATTCAAAGGAGCATTAGGCAATAATGCAGTTGGATGCTGCCTCCTGGGAATTTAGATCCCCTTGTCTCTTGCTAACTTAGCTCTTTGAAGCAGCGTATTTCTTGGAGTGCAATGTCAATTCTCTGACTAATCTTGTTGTATCATTAAACGGAGTTTGAGCACAAATTTTAAATGAAATTACTTTCGTCTATAAGTTAAAAATRAGTTCCTTTGTGCATCAAAATGGCATAATTAGGTAACTTCTTCAGTTCTCCCCACTGTGGAGTTGACATCTTTACTGTAAAGATGGAGTTTGCATTTGGGGAGAAATTATGTTTTCCAYCAAGGAATCACTCTGGTGGAGAATTCCCAGCTGGTCTTCGATGGGATTTTTTTTTGCACTGCTTTTGTTCATCTTTTTCCTTTTYRTTTTCCTCTGTTTTCTGAATTTTGCTTTTATACTAGAGTGTATAATGCTTCAGGCCATATATTTGCATTCCAATAGCTTTTATAGGCATCAAATAAAAGATGTATGGAGGTGTCAAAGAATGACAGATAAGACGTAATGCCTTTGCCCTATGTGTGTTTTTTTATTATTAGTAGTAATAAGACACAAAAAGAAGAAGGGTTGCAGTATGCTAAGCCAGGACTGATCAAATTTCTTCATTAAACTATTTCCTAGGCAATGTTTTTCAGATAGAGAAAAAAAACAACAAAACAATTCTTGAGGAACTTTTTTTTTTAGTGAAAATCCAGTCATTTTGTTCATATTTTAAAAAATCTTTTAATTGCATATTTCTATTAAAATAATTTTTAAAAATTCCCTTGCAAGACAATTGATTTCATTTTCTTTCACATACMAGCTATCCTGAAAGCACTGCTTAGATAAACTTATTAAGTTCTTTAACTAACCTATATTATTAGACTAGGCTCATTTAATGGCAACTACAAGCGAGAAAAACACTGACTAGATTGACAAGTATTTATTATCTAACTGAGCCACGTAAGATCTCAAATTTTGGAAGTAATCAGGTGCCCAAAGTATTAAAGCACTTGTATCTCTAGCCATCTGAATTCTGTTGCCTGATATTTCAAATGGGTTAAGCTTCATCAGGTTCACTTAGAAGAATATTTGTCCACAGCAGTAACTAATATTTTTTTTTAACCATACTTGTCCAGTTCAGTTATAGTGAAAGATAAATGAGTGAATGAAAACAAGGATAAAGGCTGCATAAATTCCATGGACTCTGGAAGTTTCTGTGTGGGTTCATTTCCCAACATTGTCAGAGGGATTAATTAGGTCAATTTAGGTTAGATRTGTTAGTGCAGGGATGATCTATTCCTTTATAGCACTGAAAATCACTACAAGACTAATAATAATTCCTGAGCAATTATTTTCTGGAAAAATAATAGGAGAGAGGCCTTCAATCAATGTTTTTTTCACCTCTATTCCCCATCCAATATCTATGTGTCATGTGCCAGCTCWAGCAACATTAGTTCTTTGGTAAGTATGAACTGTTGTATTCACAAGAGAGTTTTCAGGACACAAACGAAAATGCCCCGTCACAAAAGGTAAAACTGGAGAASAACACATTTAAAAGAACAGTTACACAACATAAATAAAACATTTCTAGCTTCCTGCAYCCAAGCTCTTCTTCTGAGGCATCAAAGTATTCTTCTGAGAGTAAAGAGGAGAACTTACATGACATACTGTTGATGGGACACAAAGAGGACAYGGTACCAGCATTTATTTTAAGGAATAAAGCAAAGAATAGTAATTTGTTTCAAGTTTTAGCCCTTTGGAATTCAGACAAAATCTGCTCATGTATAAAAACCTGCTATTTGATTGACTTGTTTCATTAGCTGTATGAAATGAGACAAGGAAATACTTGGGAAACTAGTGAGATTCAGAGGTAGAGTGTGTTCAAAGACATGATCTGAAGGTTATGTGGTAAAATGTGCCATTTCTTCAATCAATTAAGGCTGCTGAGACCATAGGGAATGTGCTGTTTCTAGGTCATGTTAAGTTTAGAAGCTTTTTTTAATCTGCTGAAATATTGTTTGGCTGAATGATTCTGCAATGCAGGTTTCCCCATAGGTTATCTCTATTCATTTATTTTTGCCATATATCTAGCATCCAGAGGAAGTATTAGCAGAAACCCAAGCCAACTAGTTTATTAATATCCACAGTTCACTTTTTTTTTCTCCACCTTGAAGGTCTCCCAGACAACTTTCAAATTTAAAACCTCATTTACACAGAAGTGCTTAAAATGTGTTTGTTCTGCAGCATACAATACCTGCTGCTACGGGATGCTAAGCAAGCATGAACACAAACATGAATAAGAAGCAGTCTGGAAGGCTTGATCCTGGGCTATTGTGAATGAAAAGTGTTCTGTCTCAAAGATAACTGCCTCAATGGAGGATGTGACCAAGGATTTCCAAGTGCAAAACTGCTCCTCCAAATTTTTTGTTATCTTTTTCTCCCTTGTTGCAATAAGACAGGATTAAATCTAAAATAGCAGACAATACTGCCATCTTCCTCTTCCAGGAAAATGTATTGCCTGTTTGATCATCTAAGTTGCCATCTTCTGTTAAGCTCTTCTCCAGGCTGTTTCAGTTTTTCCTGCCTCCAAGATCCAGCGAATTCTCTAGTTACACGTCAGAGGCCTAATCTGGGCTTATAGAAGTAGTATAGGTCTGTGGGCAGGAAAAAAAAAAAAAAAAAAAGCTGAGATGAGAACAGTGAGAGAATCTGCATCTTTGCATAAAATAAGCTGTAAAAGATAAGTAAGTTCTTCTGAGAGTGGAAGGGCTTTTAAATTTTACATCGCTTGTACGGGCCAGCTTTTCTGTTTCCTTGAAAAAAATCCAAAATAAAGTTGGAATTTTCAAATTCCACTTCCATTTCTGTTTTATTCTGGTCTATAATAAGTAAATGAAGAGTTTTCATAGAGAAATGGAAATTCAACTTATAAGYAGACTTTTTGCCTTGTTGAGAAATGTTATCAAAGGATGTCAAATTTGCTATGTTGTGAAATATTTATGTTGTGAAAAGATAAGACCTTTGGACTTTTAACCAGCTTCCAGTCTACTCAGATGAAACCATATCTCTCTATGAAGGTCACTAATTTCCATCTCACCCAAGAAGTTCCTGACCGTATACTTAAATCAAATCACTTTTTCTTTAATATGGAATGTGATATAGACCTTGATACCATCTATATTCTTCCAGAACTTGATCTCTCTCTTCCTCTATGGTGCAAGACAGGCCTATAGTTGCAAGTTGCAATTAAATATCTGATTACTGTCTGTGGGAAATGTTTA
>PTEX01000318.1:0-39435 GCA_003342815.1 Eudromia elegans
GTTGGACTAGATGACCTCTACAGGTCCCTTCCAACCCTAGCCATTCTATGATTCTATGATTCTATGATAGAGTTGTCATGAAACAAGAAATCTGCTATGAAAAGTATCATAAAATAATTAAAAATATTTCAGAAAAACAAATCAGAGATCAAAATGTACATAGAAATATTTTCTAAAAGCAACAGCAAAATGGTAAGCTATTGCCCCAAAGTTTCAACATTTTCGTGGGAAACACTATCCAGTCCTCATTTGGCCAAAATCACTGTTTTTTAACATAGAATATACATTTACCCCCTGAAGTAACCTGTATTTTAAGGACAGTTATCAAATAAATCTGAGCTCCTACTAGAGTGGGAACCATTCGGTACAGGTGAATGCTTTTATTGCCACTTGTGTCTTTGTGTCCTTTGCATTTCTAACCAATTATTCAACTGAATTTTTTTTAGAATTGATTTTTTTTATTCAATTCTCAAAMGCTTATGTATTATAAAAATATATCTTGACCAGTCATTACTCAAAATCAATGCTGCCCTCTTTAATTTGTTTCTCCATACCTCAGTTATACAGGATATATTTTTATTTTAAGCATGAAATTAAATCACAAAAGATTTTTTCAATAAGTTTCCTTTTTTTCTTCAATTAATCTCAGAAGTTCAACTGAAATCCGGAAAAGGATTTTAATCTTTATGTTTATTCAGTTACTACTGTACTACTACTACTTTAAAGTTAAAGGTGCTTATAGGATCCTCACAGGTAGACTTTATAAGATCTCCTAAGCACAAAGACACCTGCAGGGKTTTTTTGGGTTTTTTTTTKKTTKKTTKGGKTTTTTTKKTTKKTTTTTTATGTATGTGTTTGGTTGGTTGGTTGGTTTGGTGCATTTTTTGTCTCTAAAGATTTCTTCATTTACAGAAATCTGACTTTACTGGATAAATTCTGTGGGACCAGTGATGTTTCAAATTTCATTTGGTCAAGATACAGGAAAGACAAAGGAATGCAAAATGGGGAGACTGATAAAAATATAGGAAGGATTATAAACATAAAGGAAGAGAAATAGGATAATGGTAGTCTGGAACATAAGTTATATGGTTTCACTTTCCTGATTTTCCTTATGATCTTGATTGAGTGGTAGAAATATTTAGGGAATGTCTGTAGAGCTCCTGTGTTGCAGAATATWTGCTGTAATATTTGTAGTTTAGTCACTTGTAAATAGTAAAATTGACAGCACTAGGTTGACATTTCGACTTGCTATAAAATATAGGAGAAAAGTAAGATACTTTGTAACAAAATTTATAACAGCTTACACATCAGATGAGTAACTGTCTAAACTAAAGTAGAAAATTGCTGTGAATTGAACAAGTCTCCTTCCAGAGGGCTTCAACAGATAAATCTTGTCTTTAAAATGGCACCAGTCAGATCATAATCTAATGCCAGGACTCTCTCCTGACAGTGGATAGGTAAATCTGTCCCTTCAAATGGAGGTTTGGGAGACACKTGGAATGACTACAGTCTCAAATAACTCTATCCAAGTGGTTATTCCATCCACCAAGACTAAATGCTAGTTCCTGCCAGGATTTTATTTTGAAGTGAACTAACCAGTTCCAACTATATTAAACTGCTTGGTGTCTCTCTTGATCCTGGGGAAGAGCAGATGGCCTCTTTGCCTGCAGGAAATGTGCACTGAAAAAGGATCTGCATCTCCAAGGAGACATGGTGGGAAGTTGGCAAACTGTGCAGCATTAGTTATAATGAGAATGAAATTCACTGGATTTTCTCCAAGACCCTGAAGCTTCAAGAGCCCACAAGCCGTACTGATGGAAGTCTGCGCTTACCCAGTTAGGAGCCTCCTGTGATGGCAAAGAACAGGAACTTGTGACTTTTGGCACTAGAAGGAGGTCTTCTGCTCTGTCTGCAGACCAGCAAATAGGGAATAGGGTTAGTGACATGGTAACTGGTGAGGGGCTGGGAACTGTGTCCGACRAGATTTCTGAGCCAGCTGAGACTGAGTCATACAGCAGCACTAGAACGATAATACAAGTGATAGCAGTGGACAAATCCTTGATGGTCCCTGTCTGCTAGCCTGAACTATAGTCTAGGGAGAGTTTCTGCTCACCAGGCATTCACATTCAGAATGTTGTAGAGAGACTGCTGAAGCTTGCTCAGCTGTTGGGCTCTTATTCCCTGTTGCCCTTTCATGAGTGTCGATGATAATGCCAGTTCCAGCATATACATGCATTTCACACATGTATTTGTTTCACAGTTGCACTAAGTGCTACCTCACAGAGATTCAGAGCCAAGTGTTTTGTACTTTATACTATGTGTGCACTTTATACTATGTGTGCACTTTATACTATACATGGCAATATCAATCTCATCAATCTTAAAGAGGGCTTGAGCTGTGTCAAGCAGGCAGTACTGCTTGACCTGAGAAGCAGGGACTACTCTCTGGGGCTGTTACAGCCTTTGTGAATGAAGAAAATCACGTGAAGGAGGATAATGTAAAAGTTATAACTTTTTTTTTTGAGGGCGTAATGTTTCATTCATTAGATAGGTGTGCGAAGTCAAYTTTTAGCTGGACTCCTAGCTGTTTTATATTTTCACTCTTGGCATTCAGGTAGCTTTAAAACCACTTGAAGGTGTTATCTTTACTACATCTTTAGTATAAAAGCAAATTTGACCCTCACACAAGACCAAGGTTTATTTAAAAGCTACACTTTTCTTTCTGTGATAGTCCATTCTACATTTTTAATGTCTTAGTATAAATAATACTTTTAACTAGCTAAAAAACACACCTTCACTACCTTGAACTTAAACTAAAGACTTATTTAGAATTCAGATCTGCTATAAGCACAGAGGATATTTATATAGGTATGAAGGTGACACGCTATGCCCAGAGGCACAAACACCCAGTGAGATCATTTAAAATGGGACGACCCATCTAACCTTATCTAACAGTGAACAGACCACTTTACTTTTTTACAGATATAATCTTTAATAATCTTTTACAACTTTTGAAAAATAGATGTGAAGAAGAGACAATCATAACAAATATAAAAATCATGAGAAGGTGACTTTGCAAACTACATTAATCCATGTTGCMAAAGAAACTGTAAAGTTGATTTTGTGTCATTTTCGATTTTCTTTCTTTTTGTTAACTTTTTTTTTTTTTTTGGTAGGTAGGGGAATGAATGAAGGTGATCAATGTAACTTAGATGAASCAAGCAAAAGAAAAAGCCAGGTGTATTTGTATTTATATTGTCACATATTTCATTTCAAATTCTGAAAGTGCAAACTGCCTACATTTTGTATTTTGCATCATTGTCACCTTGGGTATAAATTTGTCTATATTGATCTTCTTGACAAACAAGAGTTACACTGAAAATATTGTTCTGACTAGGTTAACAGTTCTGACTTTGCCATCTGTAGCAACATCATATTATTTGAATACAACATGATGTGATACCATCTATCTACCTCAACCCATCTTTTTTTTTATTTTCTTGATAATTTTTATCAAGGGTTCTAGTATCGTATTAGATAATAGAAGTGAGAGTAAATAACTCAGTCAAATACTAGCTATTTACTAGAACAGATATACACCCAAAGAAGTAGAAAATATGCGAATTACTAGTTTGCACTAACTTTTCATGAACACCATGTCAATTCTCCCACACCATGGCCTCTTCTCCCACCACTCCCAACATGCAGTATTGTGAGAAAAACACCTTAGTTTGCCTGTGTTTACTCTGTATCCTGTGCCTTAGGATTATTGCATCTTTTCACCTTTATACGAAAGAATGTTGTTCTGTTTGTACACTCACACATGTATTATACCCCTCTTCAACCAGATGCATCTCTCTCTCATCTCCATAATGAAATTCCTTTGCTATCTCTTTAAATGCCAGCCTATTCGCAATATCACCAAAACAAGTATTATAAATATATAGATATTATCAATATAAAGTGGAATCAAAAGTATCAGCTTCATTAACTTTTTACTTTTAAGTGTTATAAAAGGATGGCTCCTCAAAATGTATTAGTTTGTCCTGACGGTTACGAACTATGAGTTATTCCTTCCATTGTTCTTTTTAATGTACTACTTAGTACATTACTCAGTGTTATTGGATGGAAAAAAAATCAGATTCAACATTGCTGTTTGTTTTGTAGATGGAGAAAAATAAAAGACAACAAGCCTCAATTTCAGCTGAATCTAAAATAGTAGGGGTTTTTGCACCTTCCTTTCTCCACAGTAAAATGTATTATTTAATAAACTGTTGGATGTCAAATTTCAGTGATATCTAAGTATATCACCTCTTCTGACTACGTGGGACAAATGCAAGAGCAATTTCTGATTCTGATAATTAATATTTATTGCTGTGTTTTGTTTTTGAATCCTACCTATGCTTGATTATTTATTGTTATTGCTTATTATTCTTGTAAATAATAATTGTAAAATAAATTATTGTAAACAATTATTTAACATTATTGACTATTATTTTTAATAGTAATTAATGGTATATACCAATAAAGGATGTACAATCATTTACCTTTTATATAGTAAAATGCAAGTAAAAGCATTTCAGTAAATGGGTATATTAGCTCATCTAGATTTATATTTTATCTTCCAAGTAATTTAATTACAATTCAAATAACATGATGAAAAAAATTACAAAACACCTGACCACACAAAACACTGCTTTCTAAAAAAATGTTTTTAAAGTAACTTGTCCCATCAGCTGTTTATGTTTCAGAAAACACATATATTTCTTTTTTTTTAAAAAATGCTTTTAATCATATTATAATACAAAGTAGGATATTTTCTAATATATAAACAGAAAGTATAAGACTTCTTATAAGTTTTTGTTACAGACACTGCATTTCTATATTATTTCTTAATCCAAAATAATAAAGATGACAAAGATTAAAATATTAAGGAAAGTAAAATAATCTGAAAAATAACTTTCAATTATATACGGATATAACATTGTTACTATTATTGAGAAACAGTAACTGATATGACATATARTTTAGCCTAACTAGAATCATAGCATTTGTCTTCATTGCGTATTTCTCCCTCAAATTAATACTACTCTCTGATAGATATCCAGACAAATATTGGATGGATCTTATGGGAGACTTACTGGATGAACACATCTGTAACTCTAGGTATGTATACAAACAAACGTGCACTGGTTTCATTCTTCTTGTTCATATTTAACCCTTTTCCCTCACTCACTAAACTTTTTAATACTTGAATAATATTTTGCATGTTTTTTTCCAATATTTTCATGTAACAGGATATAYAGGATAAGTGAATGTCAGCCATTCGGCAAACTTGAGGTGCCAGTTGATTACAAAAAGGCAAGTAAACAAAAAAACCCACAACGAAAATCTTCCTGCACAAAATGATATCCAAAAYTTTTTCTCAGGATGCAGAATTTTTAAAAATAAATGTCAAATAGTTCCTTGTTGTTCAAAGAATTTAAAAAGGCTTTAAAATAGAAATTAAGTTTCACATCCTAGTCAAACCTTTAGTAAAACAAAATTCAATTTTAGAACTCCCTATTCTCCTCCTCCTCCTTCTTCTTCTTCTTCCTTTTTTCTTTTTGTAAATCTAATAAGAAGCTGCATTTGAAATATATGAATTACTGCTAACATTAACTCTCAGACTATCACCTAGTCACAATATTCAGATTGAGGTTTCTAATAAGAGAACATGTTCCATTTGATTTTACCACTATAAGCACGTTTTGCTAAATTCTTCTGCAAAAGTAGAATAAAGAAGAAAAGAAAAATGCAGATTTCAGTCTCCAGTGCTCAGTGCTTGAGGGAATATGTAGATGCCTTTTGATGTTCAAATTTGAAGTGCTTTGTTTATCAAACRTGGAAAATACACTCATGAGATTTTGAGACGTATGATTACTTATTTGAAGTTGTTCATAGCCATACAAAATTAATAGCTAATAAAAAGGTGTCTGAAAATGTTCTAATGTTAGTCACTATAAGAGATATCTTTCAAAAWGACTGAATATGAAAGTACTTGTTAAGACTTAACGGTATGATTCATAGTTTTGCATCATATGTTAACTATTTTGCATTGGTTCATAGTTTTATTTAATGCAACCAAAGTCAGTGGAAAAATGTGTTTGTTTACATACGTTGTATTTGTCTACCATCAGAAATATATAAGAGACAACTGGAAATAAAGAGATATATTTCGGATGAGAGAAATTCTTTTTCAAATCATCTGGGAAAGAGTAGGGTTTGAATGATTCTTTGTATAACAAACAGATTTATTCATTTGTAGCCTATTGCTGCTTTTGGAGAATGGCATTACCCAGATCAACAGACACTCTAGATGATGTAAATTTATATTTTTAAAATCAGCTACCCCTAAGGATTGTAAATAAATATGAATGATATAGAAAYTGTTAGAAAGCCATTGTACTTCCATATTCTATAGCTAGAAGTTCAAAGGCACTGTTTTACTATTTTTCAGAAATAATAAGTGGTCTTTCAGCTTCTCTTTGGCATAATAATACTCTTAAACCTTTAAACAGCAGAATATTTTTTCCCATTCACTCTTTCTAGGAAGGCAAGAGATCAAATTGTATTACAGTTCTGTGCTACTGTGGTGTCAGACTTTTGTAACAACTTTCCTTAAATACAGTTTCTTTTTCTAACCACTTGTTTGACTTCCAGAACGTGATAGCATTTTATTGCTTCTATCTGCACTACCGGCTATGTACAATACAGATCTGGATGTGATGGTATTGTAAATTACCACCTTCCATGAATAAAGAATTAATTATGCTTACTGCATATTTGTCTCAAAGAAAGTAACAGAATTCAATCAGTTCTATACTGATCAAATTAAAACAGATAAGATGCAGAATGAGGGAGTCCACCTTGGATTGTTGATTTTCCTTTCAACAKTGCAAAATCCTGTTCAGCATAATCTTTTATTGAAGTTCATACATATTGAAGTTTTTGAGAAACTAGGCCTGTCCTATTTCTTTACATTCTGCAATCATTTCTGTTTAACAGTGATCAAAGACCAGCTTTGCTTGCAAAATTCTTCTGCCACCTTAAAGAAGACAGATAGAAAACTGAGCAACCCAAGGAGAGCTATTAGCCTTTAATAATTAAACGKATTTATTTCCAAGAAAGATTGTATATTTTATTCTTGTTAAAGTTGAAGAGTGTTTCAGCTTTTTTTTTCCTCTTCAACTTATTTTAGTCTGGGTAAAAACATGATCTGATCAGTGCTTACTGTCAACCACAGTTCCTATAATCTGGTGTCACAAAGCCACATTTTGGTGTCATGAAAATCAAGGTCACGCTTTGGTCTGAATGTAGCTATAAAATGTCTTTTTGAACCCTCTTTTCATGGTATCTTAGCTGAACTCCATCTGCCTMTCAAGAATGGTGTGGATCTATGGTCTTTAGGTCCTTGTCATAGCAGTCTTGACCATCTGTGGTCAGGCCAGCTCTAATATGGTGCAGCCATATATCCCATGATCACATTGCTGGGAAAAGAGTAGCATAAGTAAGAGGATCTGTGAAGGCCACCTCTGCGATCTCCAGCCACGCGGAGCCCTCTGTGCTTTGCCTCCAGTACAACTCTTAAGCCTGGGTTCTTAGGTGCTGGCATCTTGGGCTTCACCTGGTCTTTGTCACTGTCATCAGCACCTTGATGATCCTAAAGCTAAATTGCGTTATTACAAATTATATGTGTGGTTGTTAGCACAAGGCTTAAGGATGAACCATTATAAACTCCCATTCTAATTTAGAYTGCTGGAGAGTCACTTTGATGAACAAAGAGTAGTTATTCTAGTACTCTTTATATCTTCTTTAGCTTCTTCAAGCTATTAATTTTTTTTTCTCCACTAGCAAATATTCATGTGAAGGAATGAATCTTGTGCTAATGAATAAAATATATGCTTTCTGAATATACAGTACCATTTCCCACACAAAATAACTAATCCTGTTCCACATATATCTGGAAGGAAGAGTTTAATGAAGTGCCATTTTAGAAATATAAAGTTATATAAAAAACTAAAGTTAAGCCAATCAATTATTTTCAGCCTACATATAGAGAAAATATGCTTTCCCCATCATATAGTCCACTCAACATAAAAGTATTGATTTTGGTTTTGTGTGTAAATTGTTAGAAGAAGAAAAAATATATTCAAAATTTCATTTTTATATCCAGAGGGAACAATTACTTACATGATGCATGATGACATTTAACAAGATCTAACAGAGTGTTTTTTCTTTTTTTTTTTTTTTTTTCTCAGAAAGTCTTGCTATTGAGGTATTTTCTTATGTCTGAGTCTGCCGAAGAAAAGAAAAAATATTCGGTCATAGAAAAAGAATTCTGCTCTAACTTTCCTCAGAAAGAGTCACTGGAATTTAGCAATAAGTAATAGAAGTAAATATCTCCCAAAGTGTATAACCCAATTGTGAAGAAAATTGTACCATTCCCCCTTTCATGCATTATATGCTTAATACAGAGAATAACAAAGTCTTTCTATTTAAGGCCCTACCCCACCCACAACTAATTCATAGAAATTCATAGAATGCTTAAGGTTGGAAGGGACCTCTAGAGGTCATSTAGTCCAACCCCGCACATGCGGGGTCTCTTAGAGCATGTGGCACAGGGTGGTGTCCAAGCAGGTTTTGAAGATGTCCAGAGAGGGAGACTCCACCACCTCTCTGGGCAGCCTGTTCCAGTGCTCTGTCACCYTCACTGTTAAGAAATTCTTYCWCAAGTTCCTGTGGAACTTTYGGTGCATCAGTTTGCGGCCATTTCCATAGGTAATAATATGTAGCATCACCAGTTGAACCCAATYGCCATTCCTCAAAAAACACAGACCAAATTTTTTTATTTATAAAAGATAAAAAAGCAATGAACTTGATTTTCAGTGCGCACATTAAAGTCTGCATAATTATGGATTTTTCTGTACAGTCTACTATGAAATTTTGTAATCCAAAATCACAAACCTAAACAAATTTTCTATAAGTTAACATAAATCATAGAATGCTAGGGTTGGAAGGGACCTCTAGAGGTCATCTAGTCCAACCCCCCTGCACACGCAGGGTCTCCTAGAGCATGTGGCACAGGGTGGTGTCCAGGCGGGTTTTGAAGATCTCCAGAGAAGGAGACTCCACCACCTCTCTGGGCAGCCTGTTCCAGTGCTCTGTCACCCTCACTGTTAAAAAATTTTTTCTCAAATTCCTATGGAACTTTTGGTGCCTCAATTTGTGGCTGTTTCCTCTAGTTTCCTTTAGTTCTATCACTATAAATATCAAATAATTTTCTGTTACCGTTTGGAAGATTTACATGTTCTGTATTTGAAAACAACTAAATTAACTTCAAAAATATAGTCAGTTTTCTCAGTTTGCTAGAATACATATAAAATTTGACTGGGCAATTTAATTCAAATTAAATATCATTAAAATACTATTTTAATCTTATATATCTGTAGTATAGGGAAATTTGCTATTCTCTACACTATCAGTGAGCAAAAAAATCTTCATTTTTGTGTAGTCTGAGAAAGAAGAGATTTGAAAAACTATTAAGGCATATTTCAGATCGGTTTGTTCTTGGAAAATCATCAGTGCATTTGCTTGTTCCTTTCATGTGAAAAATCAAGTTTTTTTTTTTTTAATATCATTCCTTCTAACAGAGTATTACTAAGCTCATCAGTTACAGAYAATAGCTCTTTTATTATTTAACTAGAATTTGATTCATATTTTATTTCTCTTTGGAAGAATTTTGGCTAATAATTATTTGTTAAGAATGTAAATGTCATTAGTTCATTAGTTGCTTTCAGAGAAAAAAATGCTAGAGTTCTAACTGAGGTATTAAGCATGTTTAAATGAATATTTTTAAAATACTTTTGGTTTTGCCATTAGTAGAAGGCCACAGTCTTGTTATTGTTCTGGACATGCACAGCTACAGAAGTTGTCAGAACTTCTTTTGGTCTAAATTAATCTACTTTCTTTTAGCTATGATAACCATTTTCTAGCAGTCAGATGACTATTACCTAAGTTGTTTGAGWTTAGCTCAATAACCTTTATAACAAAGCAAATGCATGTAGACACTGAACGAGCAATGAAGACTAGCCCTTTCTGCTAATGGGAACAGACAAGAGAGGGGAGGCAATTTTGCCACTCATCACATAATGGTAGAATTCACACATAGCTCATCTGTGAAGACAGTCAAACCTTAGCTGTGTACCAGTGCAGAAAGAGCAAGTGAGCAGAATATGTCAGGACACGTATAAAAATAGCAATCCTACATGGATGCAGAGGAAAGATCTCCAACCATCAGCATCATGCTCCTTACTGGAAAGAAACAGGGTCTCTCAAATGCCAAAAAAAAAAAAAAAAGGGCGAGAGGCCTGAGATCATGCCTGTTGCAGCATAGATGCAACTGGAGTAGCTTGGGGGGGGCTCCTCTGGACATCACACATATGGGATACAATTATTCTTTAGAAGGGCTTCAGAAGGGTTGTGCTGGGAAAGGGCCTGTTATGGTGGAGTTAGACAGTAGTGGCATTTTCTAAGTAAATTAGTAAGTACAAGCTTCCACAGTTTTGGACTTAAACTGAGAACACTGAAAAAACTCCAACTCCTTTATCAGATTCAATGAACTTCTCAGTTTTTGTGAGGAAGTCTAACCTTTTCTTAGGCAACCGCTCCATGCATGAAAAGAATGACTATAGATAATCAAAAAAAATACCATAAGTGAAAAGGGTTTACACACACACACCACATACACACACACACACACATGCACACACATACATAAATATGTATATACATATGGTTATTGATTGAATGCTGGATTAGGGCCAGATCACCTACGATAACATAATTTACAATTCGTTAGATGATCATGTCAATCATGTTGTGTTCTTTCATGATAATGCTATTGGATTTGTAAAAATAAGAGAATTGCCTGATAATTTCCCCAGAAAGGAAAAGTTAAGATTTGTGGGACATTTTTCTTTTGTACAGTGGGAAAGGATAACTGGTTACTTTAAAATGTTTTTAAAAAACTAACAGCAATCATTTCTAAAGAATGAAATATATGAAACAGGTATAATATTTATAATCCAGCAACTGAGGGGAAAAAAAAAAAAAGAAAAAAGTTTCACAGTTTCACAGCAAGACATTGTAGTATTTTAGAAAGGCTTGAATTGTAAATGATACGAACAAGAAAATAATTTTTTTTTCCTTTATTCTTTATTCTTACAGTTTGCATTCCTAGTGCCCGAAAAGATAAAATAAAGTATAAGAAAAGTTAGATATAAAAAGAAGACACAACTTTCTAATATACTGCTTGTAGGTGCACCAGATAGGCTTACTAATTATGAAATTTAATTACAGTATCCATCTTTCATTTTATTCTGTGAGACTTAAATGACATAAGCTCATCCATCATGTTATGCTGTTCATCCTCTTTCTTGGTTATTGTATATGATATTAAAAAAGTTAAAAAAGAAAATCTTTGACCAGATAGTGTTTATACACAACTAGGGGAGACTGTTAGAAAACTACCTGCTGGGCAAACTCCAGCTAGGACAGGGTCAAAGGAAAGATAAATAAGACTCTTGTAATGATGCTCATTACTGGAAAGGGGAATGGCTTTTGCAAAAGAAAATTTCCAAATAGCCATAATGACCAAATAAAGTTTTTTAAGTATTAGTAGGATGATCCCMATAGAATGAATTATGTGAATTCTCAAAATATTAAGATAACAAAGCAAAATGAGAAAGATTTTGTTTTGATTTTTGAACTGAAAGAAGCTAAAATCAGACAGAGTAATAGTTGCAGAGTATACGGTAATTATTAAGTAGAAGTGATAATGGCTATAGGGAAATCCAAAAAGCAATAGCATGTTTGATATAAAATCATTTCAGTCTGAACACTGTTTTTTTTAAATTCTGTTTATCCCTAGAAAGTCCCTAAAAATAGTCTCCTTTTATAGGAGTGAAGAAAATACATTGAAGTTTACCCTGCAGGTTAGAGAAGTTTGTTGGGAACAGAGATGCAGAAACCTAATTCCTGGAGATTTTCAAAACATGGCCCTCAGCATCTTGATTAAATGTTAAAGTTAGCCCTTTTTTGAACAGGCAGTTGAAAGGAAGACCTCCTGTGGTCCCTTCCAGCCTAGATTTTCTATGATTCTTTGACAACTTAAACATTTTGTATATGCAGGTATAATCTGACAAACAAGCAAAGAATATGCTTAAGGTTCATAATCTCCACATTTGTGTATTCTGTCATACCTATTTTCCCATTGTGCGTAGCCTATTTTAGCTTTATCTAAAGTGTCAGAATTGTCAGTAGAAACCTGTCAGCATCCATTTACACCTTTCAGTACAGCACTGCATTGAGACACCAGAGATAACACCAAATGAGATAGCACAGTACACAGCACTAAGCAGCAGTTACCAGGCCACGCCTTACAACTATAATCACTATACTGTCCTATGCCCAGTAAAAAAAAAAAAAAAAAAAAAAAAAAAGTACTGTACTGCTTTGGTATATTTATCTGTAGGTTCTGCTTTGGTATTATCTATCCTGCAGCTGGACATTTCTAGACATTTCTAGCCACAATTATTTCAATGAATGACACTATTTCACAGAAGATAGATATACCATATATACATTATGTATACTAGCTTCCTGTTGTTGTTGTTCAGGAAACGAGACATTTTGATAAATAGAATAGTTTTTAAAACTTTAGAATTGTTGGTGTTGTTTTAATAGCAATCTCTCAGCAGAACTGATCTTTTATCTGAAATGAATTTATTAATGAAATTGCTTGTAGTGGGTGAAGGGAGCAGAAAAAGTGTCTGTAAAGAAGCCTCTAATTTTGTTAAAAAAGAAGCCTGATAGTCTCACAGAATCACAGAATGGTTAAGGTTAGAAGGGACCTCTAGAGATCATCTAGTCCAATCCCCCTGCTCCAGCAGGGACCCCTAGAGCACATGGCACAGGGAGGCATTCAGGCGGGTTTGGAAGATCTCCAGAGAAGGAGACTCCACAGCCTCTCTGGGCAGTCTGTTCCAGGGCTCTGTCACCCTTACAGGAAGTAAGTTCTTCCTCACATGGGGATGGAACTTCTGTGTTTCAGCTTGCACATGTGTATCACTATACTTGTACCAGTATATCCAATGACTTAGTATTTATTGTAGAAGCATATAGGCAAGCACTTGCAAAACTAGTTTCAAAGGCCTAGATGATATCAAACAGAAAACTGAAGCTGTGTAGAAAACCACAGAACAATAATCTCCAATATCCTGAAGAGCAATATTGGATCCATGTGGGGATAAATGGAGATAGCATAATAGCATATAATGATGCTGTATAATGATGCACAAAGAGAAGGTCAGAAAACAGTCAGATGAATATCGGATGGACTTTTGATTTCAGACCATAACTGACAAAAATGCATTGGAGGAAATCTGTGTGAAACTTATCTATGTGAAAATATTATTTTGACTAACAATTATTATTTTATTAATTATTTATTATTCATATAATATTTGTATAAATGTAGATATTTATATACATATTTTTATATATTTTTAATATTAATTATTAATTAATTGATCTATGTGAAATAGGGTTTTCCCCCCCGCCCCAGGGATAAATACATTACATCTGAGCATTTCCAAAAGAACGTGATTTTAATTTTGTTTATAAATTTCCATGTTGAATTAAAGCTTGACCTCTTATTGGACAACTATATTTAATGAGTTAAATATGAGTTTACAAAAATAAATATTAATAAAGGTATCTCAACTGGAATTTGATATTGCCTTCAATTCCTTCTTTCCTTCCTTCCTTCCTTCCTTCCTTCCTTCCTTCCTTCCTTCCTTCCTCTCCTTCCTCTACTTCTTAACTTGTTTTGGACTAAGGATGCTCATCCTAACAAGACGAGGTTCTGGGGAACAGCAGGGGTCCCCAGGACGGCGAGGGCATCCCAGCCTCATGGGGTCTTTTGACATGGTCACAGGTCTAAGTCAATGCAGGTGCCAAGGAGGAGGTTTCTCCTCTCTATGCTACCAGAAGCCTCCCCAGGAGCAGTTGCGTGAAGGGGTCACTTGAGCCCTGAAGCCAAATCTGGGACTCTCTGAGAGGCCTCAGAGATAGTGTGTCAATATCATGACCATGACATATCCCTGACTTGCAGTAATTTGGATATAATGGAAATATTTATAATAATAATAATAATAATAATAATAATAATAGAAATATTTTAAAAATAATCAATTGGACAATTGGTGCAGGAGAGTTAAAAAATCCCAATGGAATTTTTACATGAAACAGCATTACGGAAAAATTAATAAAGGGGTATTTTAGCTAAAATTAGTGCTTTTTCTGTAACTAGCCAACAATCACCAATAGATGACAGCATCTTCTGAGGGCAGTGCTCCAGCCCCAACAACTTAGATTCCCCTCATTCATGTTAAGTAGAAGCAACCACACTGATGTTAGGGCTTATCATCCATTTCTAAATAAAAAATTGTGGGCTTTGGGTGCTACAAAGTGCTACTAGGTACTGTATATTGTTGTGACCAGCAAATCTTCATGGATGAGCAACCACGAGTCAGGAGGTGTTACTATAAATGAAGAGAACTTTCGCTGATCTACATTTATTTCCTCCTGTTCTTAAGACATCTCACTGCAGCATTGCCTCCATTTTTGCATGATTTTAATGGAAAGTAATAGGGAATAATCATATTCAAAACCAGAAACCTATGTTGAACCATGAGAAAATTCAATAACTGTATACTTAACAATTTTAACGTGTGCATGCATATAATTAAAAAAAAAAAGTAGAATTCTGCTGCTGCTGAAAGCAATTACGAAATTCATACTCATTTCCATCGGAACAGTCTGTCTTTCACTTGTGAATCAGTTTTCTCATCAGAGTTTCTCATTGTAGTTTATCAGGGATGTTTTTACTTTTTTGAAGGACAGAAGTGAAAGTATAAGTCCAACAATAAAATATTAAAAAGATGATGTCAGCCTATCAATAGATGAACTGATCTGCATACGGAGAGAAAGCAATTCATTTCCACAGGGTAAAAAAAGATCAGGGGGCATGAAGCTGAGGTTTACAAAAGCTTAATAGAAGGAATAGTATGAATACAGATTCATTTTTAAGTAGAGGGAAAATACCAAAATTAATGAAGCAAGAATGTTTAGGCTAGCTAAGTGTGGTGGAAAATATTAATATCCATTAACAACAATTTCTGAACCATCATACTTAGCCCAGGTTTACTTATTTTTTCCAAGGAAATATCTTATAAACATTTTTAATTTTACATATGTTTGAAGAAAAGAAGATTAATTTAACCATAAAAATATTTCAAGTTCCTTGAACTCAATACTTTAGGTTGTAACAAAGGCCTGAGATGTGGAAGGATCCCCACATAAACTCTCACTGGGATTTTCTATAAGGAAAAGTTTAAAGTTGACAGTGACCTCATTTGAGAATTTTTATCACATTGAAATGTCTGTGAATATCTGAACATGAGAAAAGAGAAAAATCCCACCAATGTCTCAGAAAATTTAATACAGAAAGAAAATCATAGCTAAAAATATGTTTAGAAATTGGTGTACTATTTCAGCAAGTKTCTTTCTAGCTTATGTAGTGTCTTAGAGTATCAAGAGTTGGTCACTCGGTATACATAGAAGTATATATACTTCATTGCAAAGATTAAAAGTGATTTGGAAGTTGAGAGGAGAGTCCAGTACCAAAGACAAGCACAGAAAAATGGAAGAATAGAAAACTAAAGAGGCAAAGGCTGGTATGAATTGCTTGCAATTCAGTTAAGATGAATTAGGTGTGTATAAAAATCAAAAGCAAGGGTGTTTCTGCAGGAGCAGGTTAGTGCAGACATGGGATTCTGAAAWTTATATTCTACACTCAAAAGGTACAAATAGAAGAAGCAGTTAGCAAGGCAAAGGCTCTTTTTAGATTATCATATCATACAATGGAAAAGAATGATAAAAAAATTTAGGAGAGACCAAAGCACAAAAAAAAAAAAAATAACCACCATAGCACACACAAAAAAAACCCCACCTTGACAACCACACAACATAAGAAGTAGCAACAGGTGATAATGAAAAATACATAGCTGATGAGTGTGCTTGAAGAAAGACGGCAACTAAGCAAAACATATATCAGAGAGAACACATAGGCTAGTGAAGATTTCCTGAAATCTGAGACCATGTTTGTTTTCAGTAGATCACATTCAACTCTCTTTAGTGCTTTAGGGGAGCATTATTTTCAGCATGGTGATTAAAATCACATTTCCACAAAAAGGAATGGTTTGGGGGCATCTGCAGAAGTATTATTTAAATGCTTCAAAGTGCAAGGGAAAGTGGATTTGAACATTTTAGTATATGTATATATTTATATGAGTTATGAAATTTGGATATGGCACAATCAATAGTACTCTCATTTTATAACTTTTCTGTGATTCCTCCTGTCCCCTTCAGCTCCAATGCTCTCAATCTTTCTATTGTGCTTTTGTCCTATTAGGGAAGGACCTTTTTGTCATAGTTCTTTAGAGAAAAAGACATCTCTGAACCAAATCCTAGAGCCTTATTCTTAGTGAGAGTAGCAGRCAGAATTTACTAGATAGCAGTATTTCCACATTTAATTTTATATTCTTCCTTTTTTTTTCATAATCTCTATTTTTTCCCCAGTAGTATTCCTCATTGTTCTCTAAGTAAATTTCTCATATCTTCCAGCACCCACTTATTTTTGTAAAGTCACAGAGAAATACAAACACCTATTTGTATATACATGAAAATCTTTCATTGTTTTCATTGTCAAGTGATTCATGTTTGCTACATGTACTTTCCATGGGAGATACTTTTATTGAATATCTAAATCAGGTAGCCAAAGGCAAGATAACTTAGGATATATTACACTGTAATTTTCCATGAGAAGAGAGATAGGTCAACTTATAGTTTATATATGCTGATGCAATCAGGTCACGTAAAAAGTATATGTAAGGTTTTCAGTGCCTCACCAAAGCAGTGCAAAAACTTTATTATGAAAGTCAAAGAAGCTGTGTGAACCCTGGTAATGAGTCTCTTTTGTTGGTTATTTTTAAAATAATTTTTGTGAAAAAAATATCAGGAAAGTACTACCAGCTGAGAGCTGTGTCTAATTAGGCTCAGAACTATAAAGATGAATTGGTCAATTTATTACCCCCAGAATGGGCAGAGATATACACACGCTTTGTTAATCCCAAATGATTTTGTTCAAAGGTCAATAAATCTCTTTCACAGTTTTTATTTTATAAACTCTTTTCCCTTTCTATAGCATGATAAGAAATTTAAAACATATTTTATAAAAACTGAATATGACAAAACTTGACTTTTAAAAATAGAATTAAAATACAGACTTGTGTGTATATTTATGCATATTCTGTGTGCTAAAATCCTACTCTCTTTTATAACTTCTGTCACTCAATGTCATATCATTATCACCATGCACATCCTCACCTACATCAGTGTTCTGATGTGTTAGCACTTTGGCTTCTGATATATCCCTTCAAGAAGGCATGTTATAACATTTGGTATAACATTTTTTCACAATTTCTAACATTTTTCATGTCAAAACTCAGAAATATTTTCAGTGTGTGGGGGGGTGATGTAGTTTCAACAATGTGCATGTCACACCTGTAGTTCGCAATTGGAAGTGCTTAATCCTCTCTTCTTTCTTTACTGAATTATTTCTCCTTTCTCAACATAGGCACAACGTGACTATTATGCAATGTAGATATAACAGTACTTGAAAATCTGCAAGTGGTTTTAGTAGTTGTACACAGAGTCATAGTACCCTTCATGTAGTGATGTTTCAAATATTCCTTTTCTTCGTTGTACTTCTACAGAGATTACATAATAAAATCAAGTGTTGCAAAGATCTTTCTTGATGGACCTTTGTATAGGTCTTTTGGAATATAAAGTATTCCTGCATTTGCCACTGCTGGGAAAGTAGGAAAGGAAAGGGAATAAGACAATATTTAGACTTGGCTTTTTATTTTTCCCACTCTGCAGAGTATTAAGCTCTGGGGAGGGAGGGTTGTATGCCTGAAAGAAAGCATTGTATCTCTTCCGCAGTTTATTTCCAAAGAGCATACAGTATTTCAATAACTGTGATAAGGTTTAATTTATATCCATTTGAAAAGAAAATCTTTGAAAGAGTTTTTTCTCTTTTTTTTTTAATGTTTGTTCATGCTAAAATAAAAAGTTGCTATTATCTCCACTTCTGTTTTGTTTCAAACACTCTCTTGAATGGCTTTTATGCTTTCACTCCAATAGATCAAACTATGACATCCAGTGAGATATTAGCCAGTTAAATGTAAGTATTTCCCTGAAGGTACTATATGCTGAAACACATATAAAAATAAGGTTCATTACTTATCTGTTGTTTCCAATAATAACATTTTGCTTGGTGAAATCCAATCCAATTCAATGCTAAGCACTGTACACACAGTCCCACTAATTTTGTTAATTGTTTATGGTATGGTTTCAGAACAATTTTCTTAAATGATTTAAAACCAAAATTACCATATGTCACTAGCCTGTAGATCTTTGCTATCCACTTTCAAAATTACACACATAATTTTATGTGTTGAAATCTGCGTATCTAATATAAACTGAACACTTCTAAATAAGATGATATAGTAAGAATGGAAATTAAATCTCAGCAACCACAGGGCAATAGGAAAACCTGATAAAGCTAATGTTTGATTTGCTTGTGGAAATTCTAAATCAATAAAATTTATATAGCCTTTCCATTGTCCCCTAGTAAAAGCTTTTAAACTGTATTTTGGTCACATTCATTTATAGACCATATGTCATGGAATTCTGTGCAGACAGCAGTACTGCTGACAAACCAAAAATGCCCTGATCATTTAAAGCCTTGTAATGTTTCCTTTTTGCTTTCAGGAAAGCAGAGAGAGAATTTTACTATCTGAAAATCTGCAGTAGCAAAGAATAATTGCTTCTATTATCATTTCCAATAACAATAATTTCTACTAGTAAAGCAAAGCAAAAATAATTAATTTCATTATAGTTAGAAATAACATAATTAATTGAAACCTCTAGAACTGGAATTTAATGGGGAAAAATCTCAAATGCAAAAAAAGCATTTTTAATATCAATGTTATGAAAGAGACACATATCAATTCTAGTTTTCTAAATCTCCTATCTCTACAAGAATTACGATAGAGGTTCAATTCCAGTGCTTGGCAAAACCAGTCTAGAAGTTCCTCCACCTCGATTTTGAGTCCAGAGATGAGAACCAACTGTAAACTGAATTTATATCATAATTCTGAATCATTTTCTCATCAGCAAACTGTTGGATCACTCTCTGGTGGTTCATGTTCCTTCTGATGTAGCTGAACAAAAAGCAGGAGTTGAAGTCCATAATAAATACCATGTTTGTATTGATTGTCTTTTTAATCTAATAATTGGCAAGTCATATATTAAAATAATAATTATATGCTATGACTCATAAAACAATTCTATTCCTTTGCAGTTAATATGAAAAAAATGAGAACTCTATTCTCCAATAAGCTTCCACTGCTTTCCAAGCAGCTTCTTTATGTTACCTAGATCCATCTTCCCTTTATGTCTGTGGCCTAATTGCTTTCTTTTGTATATGCTATCACAGGATTACAGAATGGTTGAGGTTGGAAGGGACCTCTAGAGATCATCTAATCCAGCCTCCCTGCTCCCCTGCTCCGGCAGGGATACCTAGAGCACACGGCACAGCACAGGGTGGCATCCAGGTGGGTTTGGAAAATCTCCAGAGAAGGAGAACACTGAGCGTTCTAAGGAAACATAGATGTGTGGATTATACACTTAAAAGTATTACATACACAAATAAATACTCAACTTCTGAGTCTACATTCATAAATCACTAGAAGTAATATGTATTAAAAAATAAAATATATATACTGTGTTTGTCGGATAGTAAATATTACATGACACTGAATTGTTCTTAAGGCTCGAGATGGAACTATCTCTCTCAAACTCAGCTACAAACTGTATTCTTGATTTGGGAACAAAAGACTCCTAAGAGTTTCAGTCCCTAAAGTTTATGTTTTCTTTTACACAGAAACCATAAAACACAGTGAAATAAATCAGAAAAGCTCTGACTGAAGGCATTAAGTGTGGAGCTTTCCTTTTCCCACTGTGTAATTGTAATGACTTTGCCTTTTTTTTTTTTTTTTTTTTCCCTAGTCCTTATTCCTAGCCTTACAATGTTTTAGAAGCTTGCCAGGCTGAGCATGCTTCACAGAATTCCCCTTCTGAGTTTGTAAGAATTTTTCTTTTCTTATACCTCTGAGGTTTTTTTTTTTTTTTTTTCCTAATTGTAGACAGGATTCTGATCCCTTGAGGGTCTTCAGAGCTGCTTCTTTCATTTCTAGTTTTCCCTATCTGGCATTTCAGACACCCTTTCCCAAAAACACAGGCATGTACACACAACTTGAACATGATCAGCTGTTTACAAGGCTAAGGAAATCTCCTCTTTCCTCTGGTATTTTTCACTCAGCCAGAATAGACCATTCAGGACAAGATAAACAGGACATCTTTATTCATACTGCCCACCTCACAGTGTTTTGTTTTGCAATTCTGTATTAACAAAACACAGTATTTATATTGTATAGTTATAGTGTATAAATTAAATGATTCTTTCATCCTTCTTGAGATGTCTTGAGTGAAAACCTGATTGAACTATTGAACTTAATTTGAAAAAATTAGAGAAAAGTGAATAACACAAATGAAAACTTGCTAAATAGAAACAAGTTATGAATGTTTTTTACAAACCCACAAGGTTTTTATAGTAGATCTGCAAGAACTGTAGTAGTATTTAATTAAAATTGCTCATTATGAATTTTTAACTTTTTCAAAAGTAAGACTGTTAACAAAACTAAGACTGTTTACTTCTTTCTATATTACAATCAGTGGCAGAGTAATTATCATTATTAAATAATATATTATTTGCATATCAATATGCAAAGTCAGGAATGCAGAATTCACAGAGTTAGAAGTTAACTGGCTAGTACCTTTAATCTTAATATCATACCTATTTGTTAATCAACATTTCAGTGGAATTCAGCACATCAGAAGGTCACGTGTACTCATAAAGTGAGAAGAGCTAGTCATGACGTGAAGATTCTCATGCCCAGCATTCCTTGGTATTTTCTAACTCCACAGTCTTCATGTGAGTGCCGAAGACTTTTCAAATTTGTCCAATATAAAACACTGAAGTCATAAAACTACATACATTTGGAGGTCTCAGGCCTCCCAGTTCCTGAGGGTGGATCTTGTTGAGTTGTGCACCTCTGACAGACTGATGAAACCTCTCAGAGTTCTCTGTGGGTACCTTTGGGACTTGGTTGTGCCTGTATCTTTTTCCCGCCCTTCTCTGTTCCTGATAAAGGCAGGTCCTTTCTTTGTCACTGACCGCTTCTTCATCTTACTATTCAGAGGTTTCTTTAGGCATCTGAGTGAAGGAGAGATATGTTCCTGACCTAGACTGGAGTTAGTAAGACAAGGTGACTCCCTACTGCCTAGTCTCACTTGCATTAGGAAAAATATTAGACCTACCTGAAGCACCACAAGCGAACAGATTTTAATAGCTCTAACATCCATCACACCCAGTACCAACTCTTATTCTCAGACGAGGGCACTGAGCTGCACTGAACTGTGGTACAATTACTCTCTGATGAAACAGCTAATTTGCTTTGTATTCTTGGAACAATTTATTTACACCCAGTTTGGTCTGCAGTGGAGACAAGTGCAAAGGACACAAATCCTTCAGAGGTTTCTCTACAGAAGCTTTAAAGGTAGACACAGAAAGACATGTGTGTGCTCCCTATAAGTTCAACCTCCATATAATTATAAAGGAAAAAAAATGTGTAAGCTAAGATTAGCTAAAAATGTGATATAAAGACAGCTTAAAATATTTTGTTTTGGGCTGACCTAAGTATTCAGTTTCAGGGAATGTTCCATTTAAGATATGCAAATACTTTTAAGAAAAGAAAAGAGAAGAAAATTATATAAATTAGCGTCCAGTATAAAATGTATCCTTCAATCTGAGTTAAGGAAGAGATTTCCAGGGGCTTGCCTTCTAGGTTCCTGCAGAGAAGAACCTGGGACTCCTGGTGCACAATGAGTTGATTGTGAGCCAGCAATGTTTCCTTGTGGTAAAGGAGTCCAGTTACATTCCGGGCTATATTACCATACTCATGTCTCTTCCCCCCTCAAAAAAGCATCGGGTCGCAATTTGCTGTTTGCTTTGGGTCTTATCACTGATCCAACCTTATTTAGTATTGGCGATACAGCTGTCCGATAAATTCTTGTTGTAGTGGTCACTTTTGTGTCTTTCCTCTTTTCTAGATATATCACTAGCTGTATGATTTCAGTGCAGCAACAGACTTTTCTACTGTTCAACAGTCACCGTTAGTCACTATCTCATATGTATTAAACAGGTATTTTATAAGAATTAAAGACATCATTATACAGTATATTAAACTTCTCACGATAAAGATGATTTTTATGTGTGTTCTTGTTGATGTTTTTAATGAGAATCCACTGCAAATGGAAGAAGCTTCTGAATATTATTAGTGCATTCTTAGACAACTATGCACCTTTTCATCAAAGTCCAAGTCCCAGTAAAATCCAAAATAAATTAAAAAAAATAGAAGGAAACATTTTTAAATTATTTTTTTCTGGAAAAGTCTAAGTTCGTACTTACTCCATTTTATGCAGATACTTCATTTTAAGCAGATTTCCCTTTCCTAGACCAAGAAAGTGACTAGTATTAGAACAAATTAGAACTATATTTTTTCTTCTGCTTAACATGTTCATAAAATATAGTCTTTATAAAAAAAAATTAAAAGTGATATTATAAGTAGCTATAAAATTTCTTTCAAAAATATGCCAGAGTAGTGTAAACAACATATTAATTAAAAATAGTAATCTGATGAAGAGTCCCTGGAAATTGATTTTTGCTATCTCCTACTTAATGCCAAAATTATGCATCAACATCTGCAATTTTCTATTTTCTGGCTTAGGACATCTTAACTTTTTTTTTTTTTTTTTCAGTTAAAGTAAAATAAAAATATTAAGATCACATTTAAATAATGTTTTGAAACAGAAAGAGCTTAGCCTTACATGGTGTTTCTGATCTTTCTGTCTCAAAATCTTTAGTAAATCGCTCCTATCTAAGAAAAAATCCTAAATGTAATGTGCAACTGCAGTGCTGTGTGGTACTCAGCACTTTAAGTGATTCAGCTCAAAAAAGTAGATTTGAAGTATATATACCTATATAAAATATATATAAAAATAAATTACAGTTTCTTTGAGGAGGTTTATCTCAAACCTTTGGATTTTCAGAACTGACTGAGTAAGCATAAGTTGACATAAGCCAAGCATACGTCAACTCTAATACCTTGCAGATACTGTTTATATTGTTATTGTGGTGTTGCTGCTTAGTCTAGGTCACCTTTCCATATCAGCTTTTCTAAAATGTGCCCTTAAGTTGACAAAGACCTTGCAGATGAATATCTACCTTATAAACCTTCTTGCAAGGGTAAATTAACTGCAAAGGCTTAATGCTTAGGTAATGTCACTGTATTCTTGATAAGCTGGAGAGATACCAAATGACACTGCATTTAGAAAGAAGTCTAGTTGACAAATAGCCTAAGTTTGTGTACTAAAGGTGCAAATACAATTTTTTTTGTTTGTTTGTTTGCATGTTTTTCTTTTTCAAGTTGCTTAGTTCTTATTTAGTCCTTCATCAAAATGTTTACTTTTGAAGACAATTCGATGTGTTGCAAAGTACAGGTTGATAGACGGTTAACTTAGTAGCAGTGACATGTCTTTAATGTACAACCCAAAACTCCAGAGAGCACACGAATAGAGGCAGTTTTACAAGCCAGTTTTATACAGGCATTTTAGTCCCTCTTCCCCAAAGGCCAGGAGCATAGCAACACAGGAAGAGGACAATATTCTGTCTGGTTTGCTCCTTGGTTCACTCTGCTCCACAACTTAATTTAGTCTGTCAGAAGCTCAGTTTTCTCTACTGGATCAATATAAGTTAGGGAAAGACTTATGAGATTCCTAGGTTGGACTAGATGATCTCCAGAGGCCCCTTCTCATTTCACGCATTCTGTGGCTTTTGTGAAATACTACTGACTTGCGCATCTCAAGACTCATAGACATTGGTAATAGTGGTAACGATCATGCCTTTCAGCAATATTTGAGGGAATTATTGCTTTCTATGAAGTTCCAAGTTTATGTTAATGTATATATATATAATAATATAAAAAATATATTATATGTGTTAAGATATAATGTATATTATATCCATAAAATATTAATATTATTAAAGACTTAACTGCCCTTTGAACTTTGCGGGCATATTGTGGCTAGGAAAATCTCTATAGTTTCAGATATTACTTCCAGGAGATCTGAGAACTTTTCTCATAGAAAATTTCTGGAATGAGTTGAAATACTAATCTGACTTGTTCTTCTGTTAAAAGAAAATTTTCTTTCCAAATGATCTGAATAACTGATGCCAGCAACGATTTCTAAGTACTTCTTTCCAACCAAATAAAGACAGCAAGTTCTTATTTAATCTTTATAATCCATCTAGGAAAACAGTCTTTCTTAAGAGAAATTAAAAAAGAACATGAAAAAGGACTCACAAACTAAATACAATTATCTAGGGGAAAAAAATACCAGTAATAGAGAGGAAAATAGAAAAGCACTGAAGTAACAATAGAAAAGCACTGAAGTAACAAAGGGAGTAACAGTAGTAACACAGAGTAACAGCAGAACTGTGGAATTAGTGTTCTAGCCAGCATATTTCTATATTATTTACGGAATGTGTTCAAGAGGTTGTAAAGCTGTAGCTGTGAATTGAATTTGTAAAAAACAAACAATTTACAATAGTAAATTTGGCAGATTATTAGATACCTATGCAAAGCCACATTGAAAATTCTTTTTCATATAGCATAAAGTTCAATCAAGAGGTGATCTTAAAACAGCAAAAATATTTTGTGACTGCTATTTGTATATGTATCTGTCTGGAATCACCTTTTCAAGCATCATTGCATCACTTTGTTTGAACAATTTACCTCTGGAAAAGCAAACATTAACTCAAGGTCTGGTAGAGTGTACTCTAATAGAATGAATGTTGGCACTGGCATTTCCATCTGCTTCTACTGTTTTTTTTTTTTCCTGTAAGTTTTGCAGCTATATTTTATGTTGAACCTCAGTTCAGCATTGATCTGAGCTTTTTTTGAGATTTTACCGAATCACAGAATCAGAGAATCTTTAGGGTTGGAAGGGACCTCTAGAAATCATATAGTCCAACCCCACCACTACTCCAACAGGGACCCCTAGAGCACACGGCACAGGGTGGCATCCAGGCGGGTTTGGAAGATTTCCACAGCAGGAGACTCCACAACCTCTCTGGGCAGCCTGTTCCAGGGCTCYGTCACCCTCACAGGAAAGAAGTTTCTCCTCACAAGGAGAGGAAACCTCCTATGCTTCAGCTTAAAATCATTGTCCCTTGTCCTATTACCATCCACTATGAAGAGCATTTTAGCCTCCTCTTCCCTACAGTCATACATCAGGTATTTGTACATGTTGATTAGAATGCCTCTCATCCTTTTCTCTAGGTTTAACAGGCCCAGATTGTTTAACCTCTCCTTGTATGGCAGGTGCTCCATACGATCAAGGGTGCTCCCTTGATCATCTTGGTTGCTCTACACTGGATCCTTTCTAGAAGCTCCACATCCCTCGTGCTGGGGAGCTCAGAACTGCACCCAGTACGCCAGGTACGGCCTCACCAGAGCTGAGGAGAGGGGCAGGATCCCCTCCCTCCACCTGCTGGCAACACTCCTGCTGATGCAGGCCAGGATCCCATTGGCCTTCTTGGCCACAAGGGCACTTTGCTGCCTCATGGTGAACTTGTTGTCAACCAGGACTCCCAAGTCTGTTGCAGAACATTGTTCTGCAGCTCCCCTTTGAGGTTGCACAGGAGAGGATCAGATGCAGGAGCCCAAACCTGTGCATATATATATATTGTATTATAGTTAATGTGGGGGAGTGGGTTGTAGGGGTTTACAACAGTCAGGCYGCCTGACCTTCAGGCCACCCCAAGCTGGTGGGAGCTGGAGCGCTCCCTAGCTCAGCCCGGGTTGCCAGGGGGCTTGGAGCACCCGACCAATGAGGGGCCTGGATTCTCCCGCCCTGGGCCAGGAGCCAATGGGCGGGAGGCTCTGGATCAGGGGGCCTTGGTATTTGTAAGAGCTGCTGGATTCAAACTCTGCGGAGCTGCTTTCCAGCAGGTCAGCTCCCCCCATCCTCATATTTTAGTCTTAAATCATTCAATTGGTTTCACAGTGACAGTAAGGAAAGTCTCATTATTCTTCCAGTATGTTCAAAATAGTTTTATTATCCTTCTTATTAAAACGTCTATGTTCCAAAAGGTGTGGTATTAAGCTGATAATTTCCCAAAGAATCAAGGAAATATATTTACCATTTATTAATAGAGAATAAGCCCTCTATTTAAGTAAGCTTGAAATTTATGATACACCTTTTTTTTTTTTTTTAGCAGAGTTTAATTAGAGTGTGGAAAAAAATTATCCAAAACTTTATTCTTACTGTTCATACTGTAGCCTAGACCAGATGGAGTGAGTAGGATATTTTCCTCAAAATTGTGAATTCAAGATTAACATATAAGTGATATCTAGAACATCCAAGCAAATGGGAAAGTCTTGTATTTTTTCCTTGCAGAATAAATTATCTTAAAGTAGAAATTGTGCACTACCTTTTTTCTCCTTCCTAATCTCCAGGTATTTTCTTGGGTGTTTGTTCCACATGCTGGCTGTCGGAAGGAAATATTAGGAATACTGGGAAATGAAGTGAGCTTTATCCACTGAAGCATACTGATGTAGCATTAAATCAGCCTTACAATTTTCCTCTCTCCTATTATGAATGTATCTCATTCAGAGCCAAAAATATTGTGGTTGACCATAACATTTGTCTTAAGGTTTCTTTAGCTGAAGAAGAGGGAATGAGTTGAAAAACATTGATAAATGTACAAATTGTGATACTACTACTGATCTGACACTGCTGCAATATGATAGTCCAGATGTTCATTATCTTCAAAAGCTAAAAATACCCTGCTTATTAATGTTGTTGCTCTTTGCATCACACAACACTATTTTCTCTTGCAATAAATTGATCTTAAAAAAGATTACAATCATACTGCATCAAGAAATTGCTTGCAAACCTCATATATAAATTGTCAGTTCAGAGGATTAAAATAGATGGATGTAATTGTTAATAATGTAATTTTAATTTTAAAAATCCATTTGCAGTAAATATATAATTATTACTTCACAATCTTGAAATTAAAATGTATTTTATGTTATGTCTTACTAATTTGCATTGAAAATTAGATAATATGCTATGCATAGTTAATATAGATGAACATAATTATCCTCTATATGCTCGATGTCTTCTTGAGTGTTCTAATGTAAACATGGTCAAGATATATAATTACATGTAATTATAAAATAATTAACTGGCTGTATTTATTATGTATTGACTTTAAGAGAAACTTTTATAAGTCTATCAACATTTACAAAATATAGCCATTACTGTAGAATTCTCATGCTTCTTTCTGAAATAGCAATTGTTAAAGGAGATTATTTTTATTTATTAATAGACTGAACAGATGATTTTCTATTAAGTTAATCTGGAAATGATGAAAAGAAATTTGTTATCCTAAATTCAAAAGGGGGTCCTTTAAAAGTTTGCAATCAATATCAAGGTATCTAGCAGAGGTATACGCAACATTAGTTTTTGATAACATGGTAAAGAATAAAACAAAATACAACAGTGTATAGCTAGCCCATAAAAATTCATTTTTTAAAAAAAGACATTTCACAGATAGAAATATGATGCAATACATTTTTCTAGAATTTTAATATGAGTCCTATGAATATAGTGCCATCTGGACTGGGAGAAAGGAAAAAAAAAAAAAAAAAGAAAAGAAAAGAAAGAAAAGAAAAAAAAAGAAAAAAGAGAGAGGGAAAGAGCAAGAGAACAGAACTTCAGTGAAAAACTTGAAGATCTGTAACAATTTTTTAATGAACATCATTTTTCTGTCATTGGCATTTATCTTTCATTCTGCCGATTTTGATCCCCACATCTCTACAGCTATCAATGATCTCACCTCACAATACCCCCGTTTTCTCCATTCGGACACTTTTTGTTTGTTTCTTTGTATAGCAGCTTTGAAAACTTAAATAAGTGACTCTGAGCTAGCGAGCGTGCTGATAGAAAGAACTCCTCTCATCTACCTTAAAACAGTGTAAGGGAAAAATATCTGTGCCCTAGCTAATCACTGTGCTCTCTTTGCAATTTCTAAAGGAAATGGCCACTTTCCGGGTTTCATTCACCTGACCTTTGCAGGTGTTTTCTTCAGGATAAGATAAATCATCCCTTGGAAGCAATCATTCTTTTCATGAGCTCTGAAGGAAGTTTGAATTATTATCTCAGATACAGGCATCAACATTGTGAACGTCTCCACCTGATCAAATGAATGCCTGTCACTGAGCACAGGCACCTCTTACTCTTTCATGAGTGTTTTTACTCTACAGGATGTTGCCTTTTGGTGTGCTAAATATTCACCACATTTACAGGCTTTACCATCAAGGATCACCTTAATCAGTGAGTAAGAAAGAGCACTGCTATGGGGACCTGAAGTAGAGAATAAAACTCACTTTCCACTCTTGTGGGTTAATATTTCAGGAAAGATAAAGATCATTTCTTATCAGAGATGAAATCAAAGAGGTTCTGTACAAAAATGAGATTTTTAGAAAATTGTTACTTTAAAGCCAAAACCAAAGCAGAAAACAATGTCGGGTAGCAAATTCATATCTGAATAAAGTGGTTTGTGTGATAGAGAGAAGGGTTGCATATTTGGCATTTGTGATGTCTGTTACTATGGAGCAAATTAACAACCTAACATTTTATGAAGATGTTAATGTATCCGTCTTTCATTAAAGCAGTTTTTAGATTCTGGGACAACACTGCTGAAACCAGACGTGGGGATTGGTAAAGATATGTTATTAATGATGCTATAAAATAATCTGAGAGAAAATCTCCTAGCAAATAATGATCGGATAATAAAGTATATCATTAAGAGCAAGGATAATAGATTATGACAGCATTTCATTTATGAATGTGAATGTGAAACATCTAATGAGAGGAAAACAAGGAAAATAGAAACTTTGCCTATCTTCTAACAGTAGAAACAAGATAAGAGGGAAATTTTATGAAAGACAATAAATGTCTGAGAGGAAGAGAAATAGAAAATGTTGTAGAAATGTATCTATCCTTTTTTTAGTAAATCTGTCCTTTTAGCCATTACTTAATGACCTTACTAAACAACATCCTAGGTAAGTATGCCTAACAAATTCAAGATTGAAAGTGAGAAAGTTCTATGCCTTACTCCACTTGCTATATAGTATGTAATGGAAGATGTAAATATCAGTGATAATATAAAAGCTTCTGCAAAATAGAGAGGATTTGATTTGATTTAGATTTTGCTCATATTCATCGGCTAAACAATTGTCAGTAGCCTATTTTTTTTAAAAAAAAAAAAAAAAGAGAGAGAGAGGAAAAAAGAAAGAAAAAGTAAACAGGATGTCTATTTGTTACTGACAGGCTCTAGTTAATCCATTGCCCCCAAAGCAGATAATTAAAGGATTTGAGATGTGTTGCTGCTGAATTCAATTTGACACATTAGAGTTTATAATCCCTGTGACCTCAATTATTGAGAATGAATGATGGCAAACACTACTAATCCAAAGGCCCGGTGTCTTAATTTCTTTATAAAATCCAATACTTAGTTAACTAGCTGTGAATGAAGGTTATTTGAAACACCCCATCCTTCATCTTTCAAAAATGAAAAAGAAAAAAAAACCACACCCACCAAACTATTGTCCTGTCTGTGAAGGTCACTGCTTTAACCGTGTGTGTTGCCTATACTATGAAATATACAGGAAAAGAAGCTTTCAGGGATGCTTGTTCTTAACCTTTCTACAAAGAAAAGGCCAATTGAATTCTCTTTTTTTTTTAGGAAAAAAGTATAGACATACAGAATGTATGTCTAGCAAGCTTATACCAATAGTTTGTCTTACATATACATACATTTGATAACATTGAAGAAGCATGCGGTGAAACAGCAGGTGTTGGTCGAAACAGTTCTGACCCTGAGCTAGTAAAAATTCTGCATTCTATTTAAATATAACAAAATCAGTCAAATGAATTTCTGAAGCCTGGTGCTTTCAAGCCTGAATGCTATTGAAGAATATGGAAAAAGACCAGGATAGGGAGAATTCCTGAATTAACTTGTGTTTTGAATGAAAAGAATGAAAATTGTGAGGAGATTTTCCTTTCTTCTGGATCACTAAAGGAAACATCTTCTATTGTATTTGTTGTGTATGAACAATACTTGGGGTATATTAAATTAATCAGTTGATAATCACACTACTCTTTAGAGATTACGAATCATTGCAGTTATGGATACCAAATCCAGGGAGAGAACATCACTATTCATGGCATGGACTATGTTCCCTGATAATTCTCTGCAGAAGTTATCAGACCACACTAAACTTCATAGTCTAATGACCACCTCATTTTCAGACTTTTTTTTTTTTCTATTTATTTCCTTAATATGAATCTCCTTTGCAGGCACTGCCTTGCTCTACAGCTGTGTCACCACGCCTTTATAAGATCCTACAACCTATATACATCCTTAGACATCATTTTGCAGTGTTGACATAAAGATGGCAGTGAATACTGCAGCTAAAGCCGTTTCTATTCTGCTGCTATGGCTCATGTGACCCTCTCTTCTCTATAATGACAGTCCACACATAGATTTGAGTTAGCAATGGACACCAAGGATTAGTGTAGCAAATGTTCTCAGTCACCTGTAAAACAGAATTAATGGAAAGATTGGATGTCATAATTATGCCCAGGGGCAGTAAGATCATTGAGCAACAAATTAGATTTTTTCTTGAGTACTGGGTTGTCCATATGCTGAAATAATGTGCCTCTACTTGCACTAGAGATTTTTAGGGTTAGATGGAAGGACAAGGGTGTCGTTTTGTACTGTTGAGACAACAGCAGAAATCACTCATGAGAAAGGATTAAGAGAAAAGCACTTCTGTCTCTGGGACAGAGGTCAGGCTATATTAGTGTGTTCACTGTACAGTGCTGAGCTCTGTTGTAGTTGTTTTGAAACATCAGCAAAATCTTGGCCCTGTGAAAAGGGAGCACTAGCAGAATATACATTCATACACTACATTGCCCCAATAAGACAATATCTATCACTGATCCCCCATGCAGACATCTTTGCCATTTTTTTAATTATTATTTTAATAAATATTGTTAATCTCTTGGCTGAAAGCAATGTGGGCAATCCATCAACCATATTATGAGAAGCAGACTCTAGGCCATGTCATGGCAAATAATGATCAGAGTGTTGATCAGCTCAAGCTTTCATGCCATCTTTCTTACCTCTAAGCCATTTACCTGTTAATATCCAATCATAAAAAGATGTTATTTTTTTAATGTGTTATAAGATTATAGTAAGTGGAATAGCTGCCCCTTTGGGTCTGGGACTTGATGTGATATGTGAAGACATTTGCCAACATATCTTAGGGTACTTCCAACTATTAATAGTTGAAAAGAGTGTTGTCATTTTTATTCACATTATGTGAACACTGGCACAATCACAGAATCATTATGGTTGGAAAAGACCTCCAAGATCATCGAGTCCAACTGTAAACACACCACCACCATGCCTGTTAAACCATGTTCCTAAGTGCCTCATCTACACATTCCTTGAACTCTGCCAGGGACGGTGGTTCCGCCACTTCCCAAGATACTTTCTGATATCTGTCAGGCAACCAGCTACCAATTGGTCTGTAAAATAATGCTATTTGGGACAAGTATGATTAAGTAGGAAGTGGAGATTATCTAAAAAGCAGGATTCCATCAAAGCAGTTTAAAAAAGCACTTAAAAAAAAAAGCACTAATTACACTACACTAATTCACTAATTACAATTAGTGAAAAACTTCACAATCTCAAGAGCAGAATGTCTTACAAATCTGTAAGTTAAAAAAACCACTCTCTCCCCCTAGACATAATGTCTCTCACCCACACACACTCCATACTGGAAAATATTATGCTCAGAGAAGACTCTTATTGGAAAAATTAGTCATCTTTGAATTTTGTAAGTATCTACAAAGATATTTTCCCCAAAATGGACCTTTTCCTGCCACTTGAAAATATTCACATGAGGATGGCAAACTTGATTCTCAGCTGGTAGAGATCATGCCTACAATCTGCCCACTGACCACGTCTGGCTACTGCAGGTGTATTATTTTTGTAAGTACTCATACTTTCCTTTTCTCCTCTCTGCCACTCGCCCACTTTTTTTTTTTTTTTTTTTTTTCCTTGCTGGAATAAACTTAAAAACTTTATGAAAATAGTGGCAAATGAGAAAGTATGTATTTGTATCCATGTATTTGTATATAATAGTATAACTAGTTCTAGTATCCAACTAGAACTATTAGCATCTTTCAGTAAAGGTAGACCATGGAAAGAAATAAACTTTCTAACATATTAGGTGAAAAGTGTTGAATTCTCTGGAAATACTGCTTAAAGTTCATTTTCAGGTAGCAATGAAAAAGCAGTTTGTAAGAAGCAAACGATACTTCTGAATTCTTATTTCCCTTTGTTTGAGCAGCTGCACACTGCAAATAAAAAAGGTATATTGATTTTTTTAAATATAACATTGCATTTGAAAATAATATTGAAGATTGTAAATATATGTGGTTTACAAATATTTGCATTCTATAATTGCTTCTACAAAATACTGGAAGGTTGAAATATAATGTCATTTTTTCTTCTGCAAAGGGCAGCAGAATTTTAAGCAGATTCTTTTCCAACTATTCAGCATTTCATATGTGATATTTGATCATACTTTTATCCCAAAAGGAAGTTCACGTATGAAATGACAAAAAATAAATAACCGCTATATTTAGATAATAGGAATTTCTGAGGATATTATGTGTAGTGCAAGGTTCTGCATGCATGCCATAATGGATTTTTGAGCTGGGTTTGATTTCATCATATTTCAGTACTGGACTTAGAAGTGCAATTATAAATTTATTTTGGGTATGCTTAATACAAATTGCATTCATTTGGGAAAGTACAAGGTTAAGTCTTTTGTTTTATACTAGACATCTGTTTATATGAAAAAAAATGTGCTTAAAAATATGTTTAAATTGATGTATAGTAAATGACTGRAAAAAATAGGTCTATTACACAAAATGTTGTGTGAATCATTTACAATGAACATTTCTCAAAATCATCCAAGGTTCAAACTAGGCTGCCTAAAGTTGAGCAAAAAAAAAAATCATATAAATATTGGTTATAGAGCAGATTCTATATTGATTTATGAAGGCATTAATTTGCCATTTAGCTCTAAAATTTGATAATTAATAATTCTTGACATTCAAAATATAAGTTATTATTTTTACAACTAAAACAAGTTTTTGACTTAAAAATATGACTTTACATGCATTTTTTTAAGGAGAAATGCATTTTTCAGACTTTATAAACATAAAGGGCTTTTTTTGTAAATTTAAAATAAATTTATGAAGCTTTAAATTCATCTTTTTATTTAAAGTATCTTACTAATGTCAAAATTATCACTCTGCTGCAAGATTCTTTAATAAGATATACAAAATAGTCAAGTGCCAGCTTACAGAGCTGTTGAAAATTGTCATCATATATACAATTGAGTTCTTTATCTAAGATAGATTAAAAATGTACTAATCTTTGTAAAAAACATAGCAAGTTTTTCAACTGTTCATTACATACTAAAAGTTATGTATACAGCAATAGATATTTCCTCAGAAAACAAATCTGAGAGGCTTATGCAATTCAGATTATTTTTAATTGTCAGTATGAAGAATTCATTTTTGGTTTAGAACTTGATCACAGGAAAAAAGTAATCACATAAATGAGCAAAAAGATGACAAAGTTATCTGAAAATTAAATGCTTCGGGATACTAGATAGTCAAAGAATAAATATAACCACTTAATTCAGTAATTTAACAGAAGAGAAAAACAGAGAAAAACAGAGAAAAGAGTTTAAAAAAAAAAAAAAAAGTGAGAAAAGTGTGAATATATATTTGATAAATACAATGAGGAAAGCGTACTCAGTGTAAATCAGGGTTGCTTTTCTAGTGCAGGTGGGACATCTACATTAGGACCTCAAGAAATCTTTATAACATATCCAGTAAATATTTTTAAAAATCCTGGGTGAAGACTGATTGATTCTGAATTATACTTTAACACACACACACACACACACACACACACACACAAAATAAATAAATAAACACTATTTTCAATTTTTAATCATTTCTTGGCATTTTTTAGGACATATAAAAAGACTTGTCCTAAGCATATCCATGGTCATTAGAGACGCAGGGAAAAAAAGTGGAAGGAAGATAAAAAAGGAAAGTGTGAGGAAAAAAGCACATCAAAATACTGAAGAATTTTTGACAGAATATGTTGTCTCTATTTACAAGGTGATATGGAGGATAAYAGAGAAAATAGAAAGACCATTTTCTTCCTAGTGTGATAGAATAAGCTTATCCATATTTCAGGAGCAGACAAAAACAACGGCAGGAAATAGGCAAAGGAGCGCCGAAGTATATTGCTTAACGGTAAAATAAGTGGTGAAAGTGAAACCCTAATCCTAATTGAGAAGGTGGTGAAACCTCCAGCACTCTGTAATGTTTCAGTTTCAGATATGTCACTTGTACAGCGCTTGGGTGACATCTGTCATAAAAGCTGAATTTCTAATTTAGATTAATAGAAAGATGACACTGCCCAGGTGTCATCTCCTGCTCTTTAAGGACTGCATCAGGAGTGGAGCTGACACGAGTCTTTCAAACATGGAGCTAATAAGACTTCTGGTCAACTGCACTTCTTGTGGGTAACAGTATAGGATGAAGAATGGAAACATTTTCACTCTTGTTCTAAAATGTTTTCATGATGACTCTGATCGCTTGAATAGAATCACCAATATTGAAAATGCAATGGTGCCTAAAAAGCACAACCACCTGCTTGGCCCTTTGCTCTGAGCTGCTTTAATTTTGTAGGCAGTAAAGATGATGACAATTCCCAAATATTTAGTTAACTGTGATGCAAAACAAACAAACAAACAAACAACAGTAGGCTGTACTCAGGGCTCAGCTCTCAGGCAGTAGGAGGACATCTGCATTGCAGTGGACAAATAGTACCAAAGCAATAACAACATATCAAATATCATGACTGATACCATTACTATATTTAAAAATGAACTCCCTTTTCGTGAGGAAATTAATTTGAAAAAAAATCCAAAAATACAATTTGAAATTAAAATATATACAGAATTAGAAAAATAAAATTAAAAAAATGCAAGTTAGTCCTTGTCCATGACCAAGATCTGAATGAAATCCTACTGTCTAGTAATCAATATTGAAGATATTTCCGCATAGGAAAGAACAGTCCTTTGATAATTTCAAATTGCAAAATGTGTAATTGATGAATAGGAAGACTTTATTTCCTTCTGGAAATCCACAGGTTTTCTTTCTGCAGTTCTGTAGCACAGTGAACGAGAATGAGTGATCAATCAAGTGCAAGGTGTAACGTTATATTTTTTKTGTGTGTGTGTGAGGCAGGATAACAGATGCATAAATATTTGAGATATATTTTAAGCTTAAGCTTAATGAATATTGTTGGAGGATGTTCTGAAAACAAAAGTTTTTCTCTCTGGAAGTATAAAGCGTCTTAGAAGTTAAGCCAGAAGGGAAAAAAAATCTGTGAAAAAATGAATGGGAGTTGGGGAGAGAAGAATAAAATTGTGACTAGGATTTAAAACTTTATGTTGCAAGAATCCTTAGCTTTACATACAGCGACATGCAAAAAGATTGAAGCAGAACACAGTTTTACACATGCAGAAGTTTAAGGGGATTGAGGAACCTCTCTTTAATTGCCACAATTATGCTTTGCTTTAGCATTTCCCATCCATCTTTTTCAAAGCCACGAAACGCAAGAGAACACAGCTCCTGGGGATGGGGAGTGTGGCAGTGACTGACTGGAATCTGTGAGCAGGATCAGTCTCCACCAGCACCACCGCACAGTGGGTTGCACCCCCCTGCTCCCCATGGCCACGCAGCCTGAAAGCCAGGACCCAACCAGACCCACCAGCAGCGGCACTGCGTAGCAGCGGGTTAAGAAGGTGCACTGATAAGCCTTGATTCAGAGTGGACAGATAATGTAGCTGAAGAAAAAGAATTAAAAGAGTGACAATGGACAGACTGAAAAAAAAAAAACCCAAAAACAAAACACCCCACATTGCTTTCCGCAAAATAGAGTAAGCCAACTTGTCTGGTCAACATTATGTGAATGCAAACTCTTCAAAGGGTGGGGAAAGAATAAAAATTCAAAAACACTAGTGCAGTTATAGTGCAGAGCAAGCTGGAAATGTATGTGTATATATATGTGTATGTGTATGGTGTATAATACACCATATTACAGGAAAAAAAAATCCCAAATCAAAATGATAATTCCTTTATGGCTAAAAGATAACCTTTACAGCTAAAAGATAACCTCTCTTTATCATAATATTTCAGCATTTTTGTTTTCCACATATCTAAAACAGACACATTAATCTCTATTTACTGCATTTTCTTTTCATTTTCTCATCTTTTTGGTTTATGGATTTGTTTGTTTTTTGGTTATCAGAAAAGTGTTGACAATCTAAAACGTGTCCATAGAAAAAAAGGAAGGTTGCCTTTTGTTGCTCTTTGTTTGTTTGTTTGTTTACAAGAAGTTACATAACATATATAGGAAATGAAGTACAATACAAAGGTCCTGGATGAGACCCAATCTCATTTTGCTAATGACTGTAGATTTAGTCAAAGGAAAACCCAGGCAAGACAGTAAGTATTTAAAGGTAAAGGAAATATGGCCAAGAGTAAATCTTGAAAAAGTTTGGTGCTATAATATGCCCAAGTTACATTGAGATCACTGGGACTAAGATCATATGTAGAATCACATGTAGGTACGACTGTTAAATGAGGCTCATCTCTTTTTTTTTTTTTTTTTTGCCAAATATGAAATAGGAGAGAAACAATGTGTGAACACAAGTATCTTCCCTCTCTTTGCTATATCTACCTCCTAAAAAAAATTAGTTACCTTTATGACACTGTTATAATAACAAGGGCATCCCAAGAGGAATATGAAAATAAGTGATGTATATGTAGTTATATTAAACTGAACAAACAGAAATCATCGTATATATTGGTAGAAGCAAAGTACAGCAAAGCAGTAGGAATATTATTGATTGGAGAATGCATACAGAAATTTCAAAGCATAAAAATGACAATTTTATTGTATTTTGTTGTTTATAAGCCGGTCTATATTAACCACAATCACAACAGGATTTAGGGTGTAGCAAGAATATACCTGTTTCAGAGAATAGAAGATGGATCACAATATATATCATTTGTGTTGATGTTTTTGTTTCTAAGTTATCTTATAATACCCTTTGTTCTTTTCCATATGATTTTTGGTGGTTGAATAGATAGTAAAATGTCCCCTTCAGGGGAAGATGAAGAATGAAGATCATTTGATCAATGAGCTACCTTTAAGCTCATATAGAAATTAATTTTTTTCTCATCTGACTATTAAAGCTTCTGAGATTCTCAATGCAGTTCTTCAAAAATGGATCATAAATCCACAGAGAAAATTCAGAAGCTTGCATTTCTAGAAACATTTCTGCTTTAGAAACTAACAATATTTTCTTAACAGTTGCATCTCCAGATTTGAAAATATTATGCTTCAACAATCATTTTCATAATTAAATTTATCTTAATTCTGTACAGTAATGGTTAATTATCATGTACATTGAGGTATTTTGTCATTCTGATAGCAGGTCTCTATAGGGATAAACACTTCTACAAGCTACAGAAGTCTTGCAAATTTTATCTTTCTTAAAGGATGCAAGATAATAGTATAAATTAAGACATAGGAAGGATCTTTCTCCGTGTGAAGAGCTTCTTTAATGTGAGGGTGATAGAGCCCTGGAACAGGCTGCCCAGAGAGGTTGTGGAGTCTCCTTCTCTGGAGATCTTCCAAACCCGCCTGGATGCCACCCTGTGCCATGTGCTCTAGGGGTCGCTGCTGGAGCAGGGGGATTGGACTAGATGATCTCTAGAGGTCCCTTCCAACCTCAACCATGTTGTGATTCTGTGATTTGATGATTCTAATGGATATCTTAACTTCACTAACATTTGTAGAAGTTTTGTGATAATTTCAAGGAGCTCAGACGTAAATGCTAAAGACATATCCAGAAAGAGATTTTGGTTTACTGCAAAAAAACCAGGAAGGTTTACTATCAGATCGTTACTCTGTGCTAATTGGTGTAATCTATAAAAACATGTTGATTTAAACTGCAGAGAATCTAGACTACTCTTTGCACAAGAATAACAGCTTATATTTATCACTTATTTGTTGACCATAATCATATATTATTACAGACCTTATAGTTACTTTTTGTCTTGTTGATAACGATTAATTGAAATGAATGCAATCCATCTAAAATGACCATACGAGTGACCAGAAAGGTTTTCCTGGTCGAAAATATTCTGAAAGATGTATTACATTTTGTTATTTGCATTAAATTTTTAATAGAACTATAATAATGAATTCTAGATTCTAGCAAAAGCATTTTTAAGTTTTGAGATTTCCTGCTACCAGTATGTGGACTTTAAAAGGTCTGAATACATTTCTTTCCTTCCTTCAGATACTTTGGAAGGTACAGAAACTATTGTTTTATTGTTCAAACAGATCTTCAAGCACTACAAAGATTGATCCTTTTGTGTCTTTCAGATTACTAGAAAACTTGAACAAGACATTTGTAATACACATTGAAAACACACACTTCTCTCTTCTTCTCGAGAGATATATAATACCTTTACCCAGATATCACTTTATATGATTAAGATAAGCAGATAGATTAAATGCATTTGCATTAACTGAGTCATAAATGAAAAATCACTGACAGAGATTTGAAAAATATGCTGGAAAGATGGTGTGATTCTGAGATTCTTCTATCTACTGCCGATATACATCCTAAAACTCTCAGAAAAATTAGAGATGATAGAGCTATTTTTGCCCATGGACTAAACGTCCTGAAAAAAAGGAAGAAGAAA
>PTEX01000318.1:48215-80317 GCA_003342815.1 Eudromia elegans
AAAAAAGGCACATCCTGCTGGCCTCAGTTCTTAAGTAATTTTGATTTCCATCCAAAGATCAGCACCTCACAGACATATGATTCACCATTTCTTTCTTCTCTGCTCCTTAGTCCTTTGTATCACTCCTTGCCCAAATCTTGCCAAGTAGAAAAATTATCTAATTATCTGAAAAGTACAGAGTAGGGATCTTCATGACTGATCTTAATCAGAAACAAAGACAGGTTCTGCATCTTTCATATTATCTATGTTTATCATCAAAAGTAACAATTTAGGATACTATAAAAAAAATAAGGTGCAGAAATGCTCTGCTTTGCTCATGAGACTTGTGCTCATATCTCTTGGCAGTAAAATAAATGAATCACCTTCAGAGTACCACCCAGCCCACATCCCATCCTGTCTCAGGAGAGCCTTCATATCAAGGTTAAAATCATTGTTTGTCTTGACAGTTTCTGTTTGGCACTATGAAACTTTCACGTTTTTCTGCATAGTCTGGCAGGAACAGAAGCATTATACACAGACTCACCTTTATTCTATTTCATATGCTCTTCTCCTGGGAAGTAAGTTTAATCTCTACTTGGAGGAAAAAAGTATTGAAAATAGAAGCTAAATTAATTTCACCATGTTTTAGATATCTAAAATGTAGACCTGTATACCCAAGCTAAGCAAAGACTTCTTATATTTTCTGCACTTTTCTACAAAAATGAATCCAATTTCAGATCTCTCACTTTTGTTCACATATCATATACTAGGTGATTAAGTTCTCTTTCTCATTTTTTCTCTCAGTTATTATTTTGAATTTAAGCCTTTGTAGCTGCTATGCTGTATGCCACATTCAATGTTCTTCATATTCACTAGGGTTTCTTAGACCCTCCTACTAAAGAGTCAGTGTTGGTCTTCCATAATCCTCTGCAGACAAAACCAGAGAATTCCAGGGAAGTGATTTGTATCATTTTAAACTACTGAGGTGATTGAACTCCAGCAGATGCACACTTAAATCTACTTAAGTGTGGATATTTATTTATAGATAGATGTTTAAGCTCCCATTAGGTCAGTTGACTTCCACTCAAAATATTGGTGAAATGTGGAGAATTTTATGACTGATCAAATACAGGTAGGGGAAATTAAAAGCTTCCTTGACTTCATTAGCTGCATTGACAAGATGTCTACAGTGTGAGCTAGCAGCTGTTACATATACAGACTGATAAACAGGCAGTTAAGTTTAAGCACCTACAATCTTGAATCCCTCACCAACTCTTACATGTAAAGTGCATGAAGTGCTTTCTGGGATCCATCCCAGAAAGCCAGCAATCAAGTGAAGGTGGCAGGCAAGAGGCTCTTGATTAAACTCAGCTATAAGAATGTATACAAGAGAGACACTAACGGGCTGGTGACCCTGGAGAATTATAGAGGCATTGTTTGAGCAAAACAACAATAAAGTAACTTAATTTTATAAGTACATAAGCAGGAAAAGGAAGTCTAGGGAATATGTGGACTCACTACTAAATGGGGCAGGAACCCAGGTAACAAAGGAGATTTAAAAGTATTAGCAATGCTGACTGCCTTCTTTGCTTCAGTCTCTGCAGTGAAGACTAAGCTTCAAGAATCCTAAGCCACTGAGAGCAGCAGGGAAGTTCAGAGCAAACACATCTCTTCCATAGAGCAGAATCAGGTTAGGGAATATTTGAACAGACTGCACATATGCATGTTCATTGGCCATGATGGGATTGCACCTGCAAGTGCTGAGGGAGGTGGCCAATGGCATTGCAGTCACTCTCAATTGTCTTTAAAAGGACATAGTTATCAGGAAAGGATTGGAAGAAAGAAGATATCATTCTTACCTTCAAGAAGAGCAAGATAGAGAGTCCAAGAAATTGCAGGTCAGTCAGTTTTACCTCAAAATCACTCCTGGGATGGAGTGACTAGTCCTGGATACTAATTTCACATATATCAGAGACCGAGAGGTGACAGGGAGTAGCCAGCATGGATTTACAAAGGGTAAATCATGCTTAACTAACCAGATATCCTTCTATGACAAAATGGTAAATAAGAGGATAGCAATGGATGCTATTCACTTTGGTTTTAATAAGAATTCTGATGTTGTCTCCTATAACATCTTTACAGACAAATTGATGAAATATGGAGAAGAAAGGTGGGAAAGGTGGGAAAATGGCTGAGTTGATGGGCTCAAAGGCCAATCACTTGCAGAGAAGGCCCTGGGGTCATGCTGAATAAGAAATTGAACATGAACCAGCAATGTGCCTTCATGACAAAGAAGGCCCACAGCATCGTGGGCTGTATTAGGAATAGCATTGCCAACACATTGAGGGATGTAATCCCAGGCCTCTAAGTCCTGGTGAAGCCACAACTGGAGTAATGAGTCCATTTCTGGGCTCCTCAGTACAAGAAGGACACAGAGCTGTTGAAATGGGTCCAGTAGGGGGCTACAAAGATGGTTAAGGGACTGATAATCTCAGAAGGAAAGACTAGAAGAGCTGGGGTTGTTTAGCCAAGAGAGAGAATGCTTAGATGGATGTTATCAGTGTTTAAAAATATCAGATGAAAAGATACGAAGAAGACAAGGCCAGACTCTTCTCAGTGGCACCCAGTGTCAGGAGAAGGGGCAATGGGAACAAACTGTAACATGGGAAATTCCATTTGAACATACACACACAAAAACCACTTTTTTACTGTGGAAGTGATTAAACAATTGGCTGCACAGGGGTTGTGGAGTCTCTGTCCTTGGAGATATTGAAAACTTGACAGAATGCAATCCGGGGAAACCTGCTGTAGCTGCCCCTGCTTGAGCATGGCAGTTAGACCAGATTATCTTCAGAGGTACCTTTCAAGAACAACTGTGGTTGTGATCTCTGTGGAAATAGAGAAACAATAGATTGAATGTTTACTAAAATCAGGTAATTTCAATAGAATCCTTATTCTTCATCCGGTAACATATTTCACATAATTAATTACACCTTTAACAAGCAACACAGAATTATTTGTGAACAGGTAGAGAACATAAAATCTTAAAAGATTGGATGGTACATATCTTTTGCTTTGTGACTTGTATTAGCCAACATATTAAAGCTAATGCCAGATAATGAATTTGAATGACTATATGTTTGAGTCCTATTGAAGTACGCAAGCTGGATGTAAAAGTTGGACCATAAGTTGCCATAATCCTCAAAAAAGGAAAAGAAAAAGCAAAAACAAACAAAATAATTGGAAAGACATATCATAGCTACTTTAAATATAGATATATATTCTAAGCATTGTTTTCACCCATTCATTTTCTTCTTTAATGGAGTAAGCAGCAAATATTGCTGAGAGCATGACAGCATGAAAATAGCACATATTTTGGTTATCTCAAATATTGAACTCTCAAGAAAAGGAGGTCCACTTGCTATTAGGCTTATGAGGTAGATTTCCTTCCTTTTAGCCATAGCTGTCCATAACACTGCACCAAATGACCAATGGAAAAAAAAATTCTTTATATGACATAAAGACTTGCTCTGAGTATTGACAGACAGATCCAATTATTTTTAGTACCTACAAATTAGTAGATATGCCCCTCGGTTTCCTTAGGAAGTTAATTACGAAAATAACATATTCACGTGTGTTTTGTACTCTTACTTGCATTCAGCTCAACTGAGTTTTATGAAATGAATGGTTGCACATGTGTTTGAGCATCTGAACCTATCAGTAGCAGTGGAAAATGTAAACCTAGCATCATTTTGAGACAGTATCATATTTTTACTAAGATTTTTTTTAACAAAAGAGTTTGACTGCATATCAGTGTACTAAAATTAAGTTTGACCTTAAATACCAGAATGTCATGTGGGACTATTTTTTTGTCATGATATTGTATCTTACTAAGTAAAGCARAAGAGAAGAAGCTGTGGTTTTGATTTTCTACTGTAGTATACACAACACGCGTGATAACAGCATAAATACTTTTAGCATTTGTACATGGAAAATGTATCAATATGATGTCTTCTCTAGTCATTGCACCACTGGAATTCTTTTCCACCACTATATTCCTATCCACCAATATTCTACCACTATTTTCCCTTACTATATCTCATCAACATATGTTTCTCTGTTAAACTAAGTGTTTTCAGCCAAATAGAAGGTTCAAAAGAAATTCAAAATGTTAGTAGGTTAGGCAACTTTATTTAGGTCTTTCTCTGTGTGAAGAAGGTACAAAATGAAGTTACAGAGTCACATCAATAGTAGCAATTTCCTACTAATTTCCTACTAATTTGCATTAYATGCAAATAAGAGCCATTCTCAAGAAAGATGATTTGAAAGATGAATACATATTTTTGTCTGTTCACAATATTTTTTCCCATATATGGCAAGGTATATTGCAAGCATAAAGGCAGAGGGTAAAGTCCTGAGCCATCAGTTTTGCTTTTATATCACTCTATATTACATATTACATTTCAAACTTGATAACAGACATTATTAGGTAATGTTTTGTGTTAAAAACTTAAAAAAAAATCATAATTAACATCTCCAGCAGCTTATGATCAGACCAGCTAATTCTCTTCTGATCAGAAGAAGTAGCTACTTCTTTTTTTTGACACAGTTWGCACAAAGGTAAAACTGAGGCACCTACTTGGGACTTAGTAAATATGAGTCACAAAAAATTTGGAATGATAGGACCTAACTTGGATTCAAGAATTTTCCTAGGTAACTTAAAGCTGGATATTAAGCACTCAATGGGATCTCTTTTTATGGTTATAGCTGAATCACTTTACCTGATTGTACTTCAGTGTTTTGGAACTGACATATAGCTTTGTTCCTCTGAGACAATAATACTTTGCATTTATAGAGGGTCTTTCATCTGCAGATCTCAGAGGACTTTACTAGCAACAATAAAGCTTGAGCTACTCCGTAACATCCTCTTTTCATTTTGTATATTGTTTTCTCAGCCTTCTATTTCTCTCAGACTATTAAATTTATGTGTGGTATTTTTTTTTCTTTTACTAGCAGCAAGGAACTAATCTACTTGACTTAGAGCTCTTTTTGGTATTAAATAGACTTAACTACATGCACACAAAAGTATACATACAATCTAAAACATTAATATAGGCTAATTTACTCTACTGATCTCTCCTCATCTGAAATCAATAATCTCAGTTGGGTAATATTAATGAAAAAATCCAAAGCAAAATAATATTATTGCAAATATATCCCTTGAAAAGTCTGTCAGTGTGCTCATTCTGTTAAGACCAAGGAAAGGCAAAGGTAATCAGACTGCTGATGACAGTCTAGCCGAGGGTAATAATCCTCATTTCATCAGACACATTTAAACAACTGTGTTTCACATTCCTCTAAAGGAGCTCTGCACATGTCACAGCACAAATTAGTGAAGTCTAAATTTCAGCTCAAGGCTCCGTGTGTCATTTAATAACATACACTTGCTAACTGTAGCCAAAAAGCAGGCTTTCACCAGGGACCCTGAAATTTCTCATTTACATAAGAATGGAAAGTTAATTGTGTTACAGATAGTCTGGCTTCCCCAAGGAGTTCATTAAGCATGCTGAATTTGCTGAGAATATAACTTAACTGTTACATTCTCAGGAAATCAGGGAAGTTTAACTTCAAAGACATCACCAGTGGAAATAAAATACTTTAATTGATATGCATTTGATCCAAACCTTTCTGCGGTGGCCTTGGAATACCTTCTACACTCTAGATCCTGCAATTATTTTCCAAATATCTGCAGTCACTTGTGGCAACTGCTTCTTTCATCACCTCTCAGTGAGTCATGAACTTGAAATTTCCAGATGGACCTGCTCAAGGCTGTCTTTCTTACACACTGTTTTACTAACATTCAACTTAGCTCCAAGCACAGAAACACACAAAGAAGGAAAGAAAATGAGAACAATAACAGAGAAAATATATTTATATTTAACATAACTGATAAAGGTAGACAGCAACATGATAGTTTGCAGCTTCCAGATCACATTTTTATATGTGATCCATTTCTACCTTGGGTGAAAGCACAATTTTATTAAATAAATGAAAATTAAATAAAATTCATTAACAGAAATTAATAGAAATCAAATACGTTAGGGTTAAATGCTACTTAGACAAGTAAGAAAAGAACAGTATTTTACTTTCATTTATAATCATATACACATTAAAAGAGATAGTACTCAAATTCTAACATGAATACATGATTATAAAACTTTAAGTACACAAAAAGTTCTAAATGTACTGTAAAAATATAGTACTTATTGATCATGCTGGTTATTCAAAAATGTTATGGATAAACATTTGGTTTTAAAATTCCATATGCAGTAGAACCTTCTCACTTATTCTTCTACCTGTTCTCACAAAACTCTTTTCTACATTACCAAGTTTTATACAGCCATAGGCCTATTTTCACTTCTCTTCTTCCTGTCAGATAGTTTTAATATTTCCTCTTTGACTTCTTCCCTAATAGAAATATTTCAAAGTGGAATCATCGGAATAGAATATTAGAGAAACTTGAAATTTGGTTCTAAATTTTATTATAAGCAAACTGAGGATGTCATATGAGGTGACTAAATTTGATACATTTATAAAAGATTTAGTTTCTCTAAAAACAAGAATGAAATAATCTTAAACATATGTGTATATATACACAACATAAATACTTAGATACAGAGTAATTTACCTCACATTTCCAAATAAGCTTTAAACATAATCTTACAGTAAAATTGCCAAATAAACAAACAAATTGTTTAATATCAGGAGAAYAAAACTTGAAATGATCACCCCTTCCAAGTTTTGCATGTAATTTTTCTTGTATTATCCATGATTATTTCTCTCTACCAATAGAATAGAGAAGGTCATAAATCATTTGATATAGATAATGCTATTTAAACTGTAATTTCAAATGTACTCTAAATGACAGCAGTGTTTTTGGAAGTTCTTTCCAGTTCCTTTGAATGTTTCTGTAAAAATATTTCAAGTTTATAAACCTAACCTTAGCTGTTTATACGATGCAGTAGACTGAAGTACTTTCTGTTCTTAGCCTCACATATAACTTGTTTAATCAGAAATTGGTTTAGCACTGCAAGTCACATCCCATAGGTCTATGCCAAAGTGTGTGTATCCAGTCAAGAATAATTCAATACAACTCCAGGTTTTCCACTGAAGAAGCAATATTTTGTTAACAAACAAATGCCAAGATATTTCATTAATGCATTGCTTATTATTTTATAGTCAAATTGAAAGTAAATTTGCCCAGCAATATATACTATATCACCTCTCAGATAAGTTCATGTAAGCCCTTAACATACTGTATTGAAAACAGACACCATGTCTTACAACACTGCAGTTTCTCACCATCACATGTAATAGAATAAAACAGTGCCATATAATAGAATTTATTCTTATACTACGTGTCTGTACTAGAACTTTTTGTGAAAAGTACTGTTATACAGGTAAATGAATTCTACCATATACATTTTAATATTTCAAATATGTTCTCCATTTTAACCTACAAGCCTAAATACAGGCAGCAGCAGTAGGGAAAAAAGAAGCAATATCTTTAATTTAGGAAGCGAGGAAAGAGATAGAAGGATAGGGAAAGAAGAATATTCAATACAATTCTGAAAAGGTCAGGAGGGAAATAAAGAGCACAACAGCAATAAATAACAGGCGAATTAGACTGCCTGGAATGCCAGCTGGCCAGCACGCACAATATGAAGTGCAGGAGCAGAGGAAAGTCTTATGAATTCTCGTCAGTGCCTAACAAGGGTAATCACAATGATTGGCATCCAATTAACAACTCTGAGAAAAAAGCCATATCATTAAATCTGTGTGAAGGAAGATAAAAAACTGGTTATAGCACTGCCAGGCTACTAACCTTATAGATGTGATACAGTAGGAAGCACATGGAAATGACACTGTATATGAAGGATCATATAAAGGGGAACAGTACCAAAATTTTACAGAAAAGCAATATCCTTCAGAATCTTTTTAATTCATAAATAAAAATGTAGAAACAAGTTTGTACTACTAACTCCCCAAGCAGGGTGATGACCATATTCAGGAAATGTTAAGTGAGACTGAGCAAGAGGCAAAGTTAGGACAGACAGAAACAGTAGGCATTCTAGCCAGTCACATAAAAGCTAAACTCATTTCTAAGCAGTTTGAGAGGTAGATTTATAAGTTTTGGGGAAGATAAATGATTGTTTCTTAGAAACAGTCTTAGAACCCACAAGGAAAGGCACAGTTCTGATCTAGTTTTGCATTATGCTCAGCATTTAGTCCAGGAAACATTAGTGGAATATCAGTGGAATAGTGGATTAGTGGAATCACAACACAATTCAGCTTGAAATGGTGACAGAAAAATAGACAAAAGAAACTGATATTTTATTTATATATATATATTTAATTTAAAGAAAAAGAACTATATAAAAACAAGGCAATTAGTAAAAAAGTAAAAAGCCAAAAAACTCAAAGGACAATTCACCATAAGTGTTCTACAAGCATTTGGAGGACTGTTTAAATTGGTGTTTTAGAAAACCTGTTAAAATTTCAAAGCAACYGAAACCATAAGCAAACACAAATTACCTGGGATTTACCTGTACAAATTTACAAATTACCTGTACAAATTACAAAATGAGACTAACGATTCAACGTGTAAGAACCTGAAATGGATGAAATAATCCTGCTCTTTGGAAAAAATACTAATAAGGGTTTTTTTGTTCATTCAACAATTTATATTGAAAGTATGGTGTTGATCTCAAACKGAGATCAAAATAGGAGAGCATGTCTGAAGAAAAGAAGGCTGACAGGGGACCTCATCTGTGTCTATAAGTACCTCAAGGGAGGGAGCGAGGAGGATGGTGCTGGCTTCTTTTCAGTGGTAGCCAGTGGTAGGACTAGGGGAAATGGCCACAAATTGAGGCACCAAAAGTTCCACAGGAACTTAAGAAAAAAAATTCTTGACAGTGAGGGTGACAGAGCACTGGAACAGGTTGCCCAGAGAGGTGGTGGAGTCTCCTTCTCTGGAAGTCTTCAAACACCCTTGGACCCCACCCTGTGCCACATGCTCTAGGAGACCCTGCATGTGCAGGGAGGTTGGACTAGGTGACCTCTAGAGGTCCCTTCCAACTCCAAGAATCTATGGTTCTATGAAATGGAAAGTACTGAATACTTCCTGAACTTCCCTAAATTGGGTAGAAGATAGAGAGAGCCATAACATAGCTGATTCTATGATTCTTTCTACTTAGCATGTCTTTATCTACTCTGCTGTCATATACAGATATAGCCATATAGATATAGTGGCTATTTAGGTAGAAGAAGGGTCACCCTAACATCTTCCACCTCTTTGGACAGTTATACAGCAAAATCAAACTGATAGATATTAATCTATATACTTTAAAATAGAAACAATCAAATATTCAAAACTTTTATGACTGGGAAATTGTGAGGATCAATCAGATTGTTCTTATGTACTGTGGTTTTATTTATATATTTGGGAAAACATTCAGAAGAAAGTAAACAACATTTCTTAAACAATAATCAAAAAAGAAGTTTACTTCATAAGAGCTTTAAAAATATATTCTTTTTCAAAATGACTTTTCAATCAAATTTGAAAATGTCTTATTGACAGCCAAAGAAACTGACTATTTATTAAATTATACAGAAATTGTGCAAATTACCCATATTATTCTACCCATAATTACACTGTTTTGGCATCAGATGACTCTCATTTAACTTGAAAGTGTATCTTAATATTTGAGCAATTTTTAAGTACTCCATAGCTATTTTTCACTTGCCTAAGTGAATAGTTATTTGCATAAGAAAGATTGATGTTATATACATACAAAAATTCTATATAAATAGGTTTCATCGGTATTACTTATTTCTTTATGTGCCTATGTATTGACATTGAACTAGTTCTGCTTGTGTGTATAGAACTGCATAATTACACTGTTTTATCTAGAAGGTAACAACAACATCGGGTACACAATATATTTCTTCTAGCAGAAAAGGTGAATACCACCGAGTTTCTGACAAAACGGTTGAAAATAAATCTGTAATTTATACTCTAAATCATCCTCCAAGTCCGCCTTTACCAGGAGTATTGATGAAGAATGGTGAAGAAGATAAAGAATTATTAAATGGTAGTAGCTGTAAGTGAATCGTTTATTTCTACGACTATATCCTTCATGGATTCATGTCTTTTAGTATGTCATACATCTTGATATTCTTTTGGTTAGATTCCTTCATTGATTTTTTTTTCATACTAATGTGTAACAACTTAGTCTAATCTAATATTTTCAATTGGATTTCTCAATATGCTTCTAAATGCATACACATTTCATCTCTGTAACACTTCACATATGTGTCCTGAAGGAGTAATAACCTTCCTGTAATCCCTCCTCCTCTATACTCTGAGGAACAAACAGGTAAAACATCACTCAGCAAAAGTAACAGATACCAGCTAGTACTTATATTAGACACTAATTTTATTTTGTGTTTGTACAGCAAAGCTCCTGATTTTTAGCAGAAAAATAAAAGTCATTGTTATTATATGATTAAGTACTGATAAATATGCAAAAACACATCTCGGTTAAGTATACCTTAAAATAAAGCTATAACAAATAAGTCCCGCAATCACATTTTCTTAAAATAAATACATAAAAAAGTTGTCATTGTTTCCTAATTCCTAAAGATATGTTTGATTAGTATACAAAAATAATAAGATAGATGAATTCTGTAAATATTGGCAGCTCAAATCCTTTGGCTCAGAAATATTAAATAAATGGCCTAAATGAAATCTTCCCCTTGAAAAATATGTCCTTGAAAAATAAAACTTTTTGTCTGGTCTCAAACTCCTGTCCAAAAATTTATCTATTTTGAATAAACTCTCCAATATTTTATAAACTCTCCAGCTCTCCAAGAATAAACTTCTTGGTGTATCTATACTGACAAACAGCAGAAAGTCATGAAGCATTAGACTCATGCCTGCCCACGCTTAATGACTGTTTAATTGGTTGGATTGCTGCACCCAGCTCTTTGCCAGGTATTTCTTCTATAAAGAGGACTTTTTAAATATGAATGTTGAGAGTGTTGGAGCTCTGTCATGACTTTTATTCAATACCAGGAAGAGATAAAACATTCAGATCTTCAATTTTCAATTCTCTTTCTACTATGGGCAAATTCCTGCTCCTCTTTGCCTTGTCCAATTTACGTCTGTCCTATAGTTGTCTGCCTGTCATGCACAACTGCCTTCTAGAAGCACAGCCCAATTGACCATATTTATCTACATTTAGGGGAAAAACAGAAGACGATAGTCTCTATCTCTCAGCCTAGGTAGATTTCACTTGAATTAATCTATGACAACCCAGATGAGTAAAGCAAGATCAGCTCTCTTCTGTGCTGCATAGACTGACTCTACAAAACAGGAAAAAGTAAAAAACCATTCAACTACAATGAGGTAAACCATAAGTGCATTCTTTGCCAGAGTTTGTAACAAAGAATAGCAGAGAAGGGTTTATTTTATGAATGTTCAGTTAAAAATGATTGCTTGAAATACAGAAAGTTAATATAAGCTATAGAAAGGTGTGGAAACTTTCCTCCTACTTCTTGGCATATATTACCATTTCACTGGACTTAGCATAGCATTATGTACTAGCTAGATCTGATGTTTAACACCAAGAAATAGTCTGCAATTTTATTACTCTGTATTTTATAAATTTTGTGTTATATGTAAAAAAAAAGCATCTGTATATTCAAAACTGTAATTGAATTCAAAAACCTTTAGGAAGGTCTGTGCAGATAGAAGCCCTCCAGCTTTATCAGAATTTGTGATAACATAGTGTTACCATTACTTTGAATGGGATAATTTAAAACTCTGTGGCTGTGTTTTTTCAAATATTTTCATTTCAGTTAAATATGTCTCAGTATATACAAATGTTTTATGTTAACTTAAAACATTGTTAAGATGTAAATAAGTGAAATATCAAATAAATATCATATTGATATTGTAGAGCATCTGGTGTTTTGCCTTCAAGTAAAAGAAATATATATATATAYACACACACACACACTTACCAAGAAAATAAAGCTAATATCCCAGAGGACAAGTGAGAAAGTTATTTAGGGATAAAAAAAAAAGGAAGAAAAATAGAAAAAGAACTGATAGTCAGTAATCAGTATGAATGAAATATGATCTTTTCAAATCTCCCTCTCCTTAATTGAAAATCAAATGAATATATTAGAAATGTGTGAGAAAAACACTGGAAAAAAAATGAAGTCAATTGACATGTAGAAGAGAAATATGATCTTCCGATCAACTCTTTAATTTATAATTGAAAATTAATTAATATATAGTACTGTGAGCATCTGTGTAAACAACACTGATTCATTCAGATATTCAGTCATTCAGACAAAATGAATATAAATTTGTTATATCAAACTATATGAACAACCCCAGACTTCACATTTGTACTGAAAAAAAATGAAGAAAGAATGTAAACAAAAATTTAATCAGAAAATGTCAGTCTCTTCAATGACTAATTATTTAATAAGATGACACATGCATAACAAATTAGGTAATAGTTGAAAACTACAAAACATGAAATATCTGAAAATTACATAAACACTTCATGTTTGAGAGTGTTTTAATTAAAAGAGACAGTAATGACGATACATCTATAAAMATGTTATGTGAAAATAGAGATGTTAATGTGAAAGTTAGAGAAGTATTCCATTATCAAGAATTTGGGAAAGCAAATATGAGAAAAATACCATCCTATGGCTCAGTATTAGAATGAATAAGCTTACATTTAGGATTTGTGTGTGTACTTTGGATAACATAATTCATACTAATATTAGATTGAACACATAAGAATAATGCACTAAATTTAAAAAGGAGAAGTAGAAACTGTAGAAGTATAAGAATCTTTCCTTTTTTTCCTTTTTTTTTTTTTTTTTTAATTGGGCTTGAAATGTAGAAATATTTAAACATTCTGAAATGTCAAAATACAGAAAGGAGAAAATCAGGTGTGATAAAGCATACTTTTTGTTCTATTCTCTTAGCTCTTTACCAGTGCCCTATTTGCCACAAATAGGCGAAAGTACTCAAACAAAGTTAACTACTTGTGTTATTTTCCAACCTCAACCATTCTGGTTATGTTACTCTTTCAATTATAATATATATAATAATATATTATTATATGTTACTCTTTCAATTCTAAGAAGCAGTGAAAATCAAATGACTGAGTAGACAAGAATTCACAGAATTACAGAATCCCTAGGGTTGGAAGGAACCTCTAGAAATCATATAGTCCACACCCCCTGCACAAGCAGGAATACCTAGAGCGTATGGCACAGAGTTTAGGCGGGTTTAGAAGATCTCCAGAGAAGGAGACTCCACAACTTCTCTGGGCAGCCTGTTCCAGGCCCCTGTCACCCTCGCAGGAAAGAAGTTCTTCCTCACATGGAGATGAAACTTCCTATGTTTCAGATTAAAACCATTGTCCCTTGTCCTATCACCTGCCACTATGGAGAACAGTTTAGCCCACTCCTCCCTACAATCATACCTCAGGTATTTGTACATGTTGATTAGATCCCCCTTCTGCCTTCTCCTCAAAGGAGAGGATGGCCACGAGGGCACACTGCTGCCTCACAGTYAACTTGTTGTCAATCAGGACTCCCAAGTCCCTCTCCGTGGAGCTGCTTTCCAGCAAGTCAGTCCTTAATCTGTACTGGTACCTGTCTTACACAGACAATCATACAGTGGTATGCCTTACAACAACACTTTTTTCTCTAGAGGTACTATAACCAACATATTCAACCAGACTGGGGACTTAAAGCCCTGACGCTCCATTTTGCTGAATGTTGAATCATCATATATTAAATAACATCTCAGCTCTGAATGAAATTAGCCACAATTTTTATTATATGTGATAAAAGCAATATTGTTAACCTTCAGTATGTATGATCTTAAAGCTCAGAATTACTTTTTGACTTTGATATAAGGGAAATATATTCACTAAATGACTGTAAACTTTATTTTCTCAGTCTTGAGACTGTGTTTTCCCTAAATGTAATCTGTGTTTTTTTCAGAATACAGATCATTAAGAAAGTAAATTATGTAGGTCAAAGCATGCCTTCATATGAAAAGAAATTTAGGAGTATCCTGTTGCTGTACTCAGTGACAGATTAGAAAGATATCTAGAACCTACATGGGGAGCAAGATTCCTGCTGTGCTACTCCATACAAAATTAATATCAGTGTTATATTATTACATCATTTACATTTTTCAAACACCTTCTGGGAATTAAAATGGATAAGCAAAGCATCAATAAGAGTGTTCTCATATTAGGCAATATGTGCTTTGTTTGGCCATTTATTTAAATAATTATAGTTCTTCCCTTTGTTGCTGTTAACAGCCTCAGTAACAACGAGGACAGATTTTTTATTATTAGACTAATAGGATATATCCTTGTAAACTGACAAATTTCAATAAATTAAAGTTTTTATTGACATCAAAAAAATCTGTGTAGGGTAATTACCAAAAAAACTTTTTAAAATGTGTGTCTGTGCATGTGTGTTTTACTGAGCAAAGAACATGAAGATCTTGTTTACAAGATATCGTCTGAAGAAAGAAATTCTACTATGATGATTTGAGTAATGCATTATGTCGTAAGTCACTGCAATTCTTGCATATTTTGGATCAGTCCAGTTTCTGGAGTAAAATGATGTATAGCTTTCTTCACATTAAGAATCATCAGAGGAATGACATGGAATAGCTGAAGCTAAAAAACAGTAAAACAGATTTAAATCTAAATTTTGATATCTCTGTGAGAGTAAATATTTGAAATTGTACTGACGAGGCATGCAGCTTGTATAAACTTTTTTTTTTTTTCCCACGCATACATACACACAAAGCACAAATCTGGCATAAGACCTATTCTTTTCCAGAGAACAGGCACAGTATTGTATTTCATCTAAAATCTTCATATGTATAGGCATATAGTTTGCTCACTTTGGGTAAATAAGCATTTCACTCAGTCACTTTGCCTTGGATTCTTAATTGAATTTTGTTGTTGCTGAAGGGTAGTCTGAGAATATTATAGCTTATTTATAACAGGCTTTAGAGAAAATATAGTTACATTTATCTAAAGCAAATGCCATTATAAAACAGTAGTAAATCTCACAGAATTTTATAGTTGGTTTGATTGAAATATTACATAGCATATAATCATTCTGCATGTTTTTAATGATAACAGCTTTAATGATACCAGCTGATACTAGCAATTCAACAAGTTTTGATGTCATCATCTGCTACAAATTCTTCAATAATTAACTTCCTAAGAAAGAAGGTGCATTCCTTAGTCATTTCATAAGTATGAACATAAAAGCTTTTTAAATATCCCCTTCATCTCTGCATTCTGAAAATTAACAATAGTAGTTCAAACTGATATGTTACAAGCTTGCTTTACCATTTTTTCTCAAATTCATATCTGCGACTAACAATTTCTGAAGAAGCAGGTGTAATGAAATGGCATTTTTTCCTTTGTTTGAATTGAGTTGTAAGATACTGCCAGCATCTTCCTGGCTTGACTTCACATATTCTGAGACAAGAAATGATGGGAAGCATGTAAAACATGTCTGTATGTATGTCTTTATACCTATATATCTCCATGTATAGATAGATCTATGCACACAGATATGTGTATCATTTTCAACTCTTGCTTCCTGTGGAGAGTGACTATTGTTATGTCTAGGCACTAACTGCAATCTTTTCAATACTGGAGTTACTCCCATTGCCATTCCTATACAATTACTGTCAATACAGATCCAGAGAAAAGGTGCCGGGCTCAGATGCTGCAGTGACCTCTGGGGTAATTTATAAAGTGTGTATCACAAAGGAAAGCTGGACTTCACGTAAATGATTATAGAAACTTCCACAGGCGACAGTCTCTTCCTTTTCTGGAATGAGAAAAAAGCTTTTCACTTACTGAACACTATTTTCCAAATTTTCCAGATTGGAATGGAGATAGAAGGATAGAAGGATGGATGGATGGATGGATGGATGAATGGATGGATGGATGGATGGATAGATAGACACATACATACATACATAGATACATACATACATAGATTGTTTTGCTTTCTCTTGCTGTTATTGTTTTCCCCATATCTTCTTTGGAAGAAATGCTGTCTTAATTTGTGTAAGTCTAAGAGCTATTAATTGAGGATTTGTCTGGAGGGAAGTCTTAGCTCAGGACTGCAAGATTTACTCTCCTGTCTGTTGTGTTTGTTTATTTTCTGGTAAATGTCTAGATTTTTTTAAATGTTTATTTGAATAAAATTGCTTTTATTATCACACTATGGCAAGTTTTCATAGCAAAATCTGGAAATACTTGATGAACATCAAAAGTGCTTGATTTACAAAGTATACATAATGTAATCTTAGCTATTGGGAATTGTTAATAAAATTATGCTAATTTACAATATATTCCTCAATGTTCTTCCAGTGCTAATGACAGCTGAAATGAAAATTAGCATATAATATTTAAAGCTATATATAAAATTAGGTACAGTTTCTATAATACTTTACTGCAAGTTCTTAGCTCTTTATTAGTTTTTGTATTGAGCGATTTGTTATTGCTTGTGTAAGGACCAAATATTTATTCTGATTTCCCTTAGAATGAACATTCGGTAATATTTTTAGGACATTAGCTTACCTATGTCGCTTTGATGGCAGGTTACATTAGTACTTGTGTCTTAGTTCACTCCTACATCAGTCCTAAGGAAAATATTATAGTCATAGTTATATGTGTTTGAATTTGAGGAAACAGAACTCCCAGAATGTAAACATGTATAAAACAAAGAGTTACACTTGCACAATGCCTGTCAAACAATGTTTTAGGTCAGATATATTATTATTATTATTATTATTTTTACTTATACTGTAATTTAAAATGGAAGATAAATTCACTTATTTATTCTTCTGAAAGTCCACAAACTGAACATTTTTTTCTGCAATATATAATATTATTGATCAAATCCTTTATTTTCAGGATTATACATCTTCAAATGCACGTTAGCAGTGAGTAATAAGCAATGAACAATAAAATGATTTGCCAAGTGCTACAGGATTTTAGCCCAAGGAGTACTAAGGTTGCATACTCACAAAGACTGAGTAAGTCAGTGATCAGAACTTGTAATAATTTTGAAGTTCCAGGTTGATAATACGAAGTTTTTGTCTGTTTCATAGGCCTTATCCAATGCTTGGATTTTGATATTGTGAAGTTTCTGCAAATGAAGAGGCAAGAGTAATTTGTTGTAATGAATTTGCTAATCCAATTAACTTCTGGAGAATGCATTACTTCTGTAATTGCTTATAAAGGAGCTGGTGCTTTATTAATAGGTTTAGTTACAAATAACAAAGAAGTTAGCACAAAGTTAGCAAAAAAAAAGAGTAATGTCTTGAGGTATTGTGTTCACACTGATGAAGAGGAAAATAACTTTTGATTGTTCAAAATGCATAAATTAAAAGGTTGTATTCCTGAATCACGTTTGACCATGTTACAGTATCTTGAGTTCAGGAGAATTTTCTAGTTGACAAATCCTATATGTGGTAATGGAGGTCATGCAGAGGAAGCTAACTAAGAAGTAAGGAAACAAAGACTAGAGATATTCTGACTAGAATTATGAGAAGAAACTAATTATCATCCTCACTCTTGTAAGAATATGTTCCAAATAATTGACAATGGTGAGTTAAGATATCTAAATGAACAAACTACAAAGAAGAGGAAAGACAGCAAGCATAAGAGCTAGGACAGTATATCATATTAAGTCAGAACCTCAAAGAAGTTTTCAAAACATTCACACTTATTCAGACAGACAGCGCCCTTTTCAGTCATAGGTAGAATACTCCACTGGTTATGGCTAGATAATATATATACTACATATATTTTTTGCTAATCAAAATTCATATTTCCAATTCAAGAATGAGAGAGGAGAGTATGGAATTTATGGTCTCTATGATCACATGGGAGTTAATAAAATTACACAGTCATTACCATAACTTGTTAAACTTGTATATTTTAATGTTAAGAAGTATCTCTAAACAATCCTCACAGAAATCTTATCTATTCCTTTCGTGATCAAAATAAGTGAAGAGACAAGGAAGAACAATTTATTAAAATTTGAAAATGGAACGCTGTGTTTCGTGATGCAACAAGACATATACTAAGTAACATTAGCCAAAGTAAATTAGATGGCTTCAAACTAATTACAAAAACATCTCCTGATGATGATAAAAGTGCTCCTGTATATTCAATTGGGATACCTGCATCATATCTGCAATTCTTGTTCTGTATTATCCGGAGCACGTATCTAGGGCACATATAGCTCTTCTATTTAAGCAAATTTTGTAACAGTCTAAAAGCTTCAAAATATCAAAATATTTTAGAAAATAATGTGTAATTTTTAATGGCAACAAGATAATGGCAATTGTTGTTTCAATTATCTAATCACAATATTCAACTTAAAAAMCCAAATTAACTTTGTTTTCTGGATATTTACATTCATTACTAGATTTAACAGCTCTCTAGGACTTACTGACTGCCACCTATTTTAATATCATTTTCCTAATTTCTCTTTCATTTTCAGTGTCTCAGTGGACCACTGGGCTTAAAAGAATTGTGTAACATATATAACGATGTAACAGATATTGCTTTCAGAAAACTCTACTGGAATGGTAGAATTTTTCTCTGCCATAATACAAATATATGATGACATGATACAGAACATTTTGATACAAATAAACAACAACAAAAACCAAATTAACAAACAAACAACAAACAAACAAACAGAAAACTATAGGGATAATACATAGGAGACAGGGATGTGAACTCCACTTTTGTGTAATACCTGATAATTTCTTTGGTGAAAATATCCAGATAATGAAAGAAGTCAAGTACGTGTCATAGTACGAAGAAAGTAAAAATAATCCCATATATTCACAACATTCTTGAGTAATCTGGTACAGATAGAAATTCTTTTCTGATATCTTGAGCAGAAAATATTAGCAGGATAAAAGTTTCAAATATTATTCTTCTGTCTATGACCAGTCATTTTTCATGTTGATACCTTCAAAGAAAGCACTATTTTGAAATAATTTAGTTTTCACTCTTATGCAGGAAAATTTTTACAGAAGTATACACTTTTCATAGTGAAATACTTTTTTTAAATTTGATTTCTGATATAAATTTATTCATAACCAATGTAAACACTTTGCACTAATAATGTCCCTTAACTTAGATAATCTTCTTTCTAATTTTAATAGAAAAAGTATACATGAAGATTGGTGTTAGAGGACTTCCGAAAAAGCTCCAAATCAGTTAATAATGTAAATTATTAAATTTAGATTATCAGAGCTACGACAGGAAAATGAGCACTGTATTTATTAATATTCAGTTATGCACCTGGCACACGAAACAAATGAAATCTATGCCCTAAAGAGCTCATTTACTGATTTACACAACCAAATCAGGTTATTTTTATTTTATTTATGACATTTTGAGATCAGTACAAGGTTAGGAATATATTTACTATGAATTACTATGGATATATATTATGGTCTAATAAAAACTAAATCATTTTGCTGACACACTGTTAATTACTTCTTATGACTTAACATCATTCAGGAGAGAAAGCAACCTTGCAAATTTTTATCTCATATTACAGCCAACAGTCTAGAAGATAGAGAAAGATTTGTCTTCTCTTTGAAGAGATTTGTCTTCATTAAATTTCAAAACATTACATGTAGTTCTGTATTTTTGATCTCATATTATGATCAGAGTATATATATATGTTGTTGATGTTTTTAATACACTTATAATAAGTAACTCTGATCATATGGAAAGATCCATGTACCTTTAGGAAGTTAGTTTAAAAAAATGAAATGTTATTTACAGGGTCAATCTAGAGTGACAACTGTATAGTTTTTGAAGACTGATACTTCTGAGGCAGAGGGAAAGAATATTGATCGTCCATACCTATTAAAAAAAAGAGCTGTCACATAATTGCACAACATTTAGTTTTCACAATTTTGATTTTATTCTCTTATTATTTACACAGAATACCATGTTCTTCCACAAGTACCAAAATCTTAGTCTGTGTGTCAGTTTCAGTTTTCCTAATATTTTTTACACAGAATTCCTTTACATGTGTGACTGAGTTGAAAGTATGAGTTGAAAGAATGATAATATTATCATTATTTTATTTCCATTTCTTTATACAATCATATGGCCTTATATATATTCTAGCATGCACCAGAAGCATCTAGAACATCCTTTTAATTCCAAACCTAATAGGATTGTTTGCTACCTATTTTGTCATATCTAATACTATACAAAGGTTGTTTCCCACATCAGTATTCACTCTAACGTCCTGAAATTCCCAAGGCCTTTTCAGTATGCCACTGTTTTATCCATGTGTCAGGCTATATAAGTTGACTATATCYGTAAAGCAAAATTGAGATAATAACAAAGGAAAATATTAATTTCATCCAAATTTAAAACTTAATCTGAATTCAAAATGCCATCAATGGCTAACAATTTATAAGTTTCTGTATTTTAAAAATATCAGATATGATGCTGTTTAAACCAAAGGGCTTCACAGAGGAAAAAAGAAAAAAGACAAACAATTTTTAGAAACATTAATTAAGAGACAACACAAAATTCTTTACATTGTTTACTTGTAAAAGAAGTGAAAAAATATTTAGTGCATTGGAGTATGCATTTTGGTACTATCTTGAGATCAGACTTAGCGATATTCTCATGAGTCATTTCACAGTTTCCAAATCACAGGTTTGACAGTTGCAGGGACAGTTCTTTCTTTAGATATCTTCTAATTGTTTTTAAATTTGGCTACAAAAATATATTAGGAAGTACTACACCCCGTCTCTTCAGAGTGATTAAATTTTCCTTTTYTTTTTTTAAATGAAGTCTACTAGAAACAGTTCCTGTTTTTATGCTTCTATAGAGCACATTTTATATACTATATGAAAAAATATAAATTGGATATTTTCGAACATGGAAGGCTCCTTAATAGTGAATTAAATGTCAGTGCTCATCACAGTCTCACATATCCTTTGAAATTGTGTAGAAGACCAAAATGCTTTAGTTGCAATGGCCTATAACTGTCTTCAAAGTGGGAAAGGGATGATAAAGAAAATGTATCATGGTCACATGCACACACACAAAATAAACAAGTGCAGATCAAATGCTCAAGGACTATGCATACACTACATGCGTGATGTCACATGATCCTAAGGAAATTCTTATGGGAGAATCTTTTAGTTTTGTAGGAGTGGAAAACCTCTCCCTGCTCCCAGAAAGAATTCATTGGATGAAATATCATAGTATATTTGTCTTGCTCTACTAGTACAGTCTGGATATTACTCAATATGTGGAAGATACAGGTTTCAAAGACAGACAATTAGAACAATTTTCTTTGCCAAAAAAAAAAAAAAGTTAGTAATCTATGTAGTTACATTATAGATCATTTGTTGTTTTTTCCTAGTAAACACAAATCCCTTTATTAAATAGTATGTAAAGCCAGAATTTTAGGATGACCCATCCTTTTTTTAGCTTTAATCATTTAAAAAGCAATTGTTGTCACGAGTGATTCAAAAGTTAGTTACAAACAAGAAGTGAAAACCAAACATAAAATTCATTAGTCTCAAGGACAGAAAAACATTTCCTAAATATTACATAAACCTTTCTCAGTATACTTCTAAGCTTACTGGATAGATTTTTCTTGATGGAAGTCATCACCACTGTGTGTCAATCCATGTATTGGATATATTTTCTGATAAGCTTTCAAATTCCTGCTGCAGACTTCTTTCATCAGAAAGTCTACCCCTCTTAACTCTTCATCAACTTTATGCCCCCAGAGGAATTTCACTGCCCTCCTGAGGCTCTCACTGCTTGGAGCCTTTTTCCACAAGTTCCAGTTCTAGTTAAAGCCTTCAAGTCCAGTTAATAGGAAGGCAATGAGAGCAGGCTTGTAAAAGCAATTCTTAATCTCAGGTGCTTTCAGCTTGTATGGTGCTATAGGGTTACTAGTCTGAGAAAAAAAAAATCAAAATCGTTAACAGAGCTGATTGCTCTTCAGAATCTTGACCTGTTTTTCCTCTGTGTCATAATGATCCATCCCTTGTTTAGAAAGCAATATCCCTATACGTTTCCACTGGGGAAATCACAGGCTCCACTCTAACCTCTGACTTTTATACAGAATGTCATTCAAAGTCAATGGCCCATTCAAAACCCCATAGTTTCAGGAGAATGAGTCATTCATCATTAACGACTCTTGATTGTTCCATCACCATTTCTCAGGCTTTTTATTTGATACCAAACTTATACCACAAAATTGCCGTTCCAAAGCCCAAAGGAAATTTCAGTATGACGTAGAAATAGCAAATGAAGGTCACAAAAAATACGTAGCCTGTGAAATAATTCACAATCTGAAAAAAATATATATTATTTCTGGGCTTCTCTGCCTGTTTCATCTTTATTTTTAAGCTATTCTTTTACTTGAACTCACTATTTCATTTTAGCTCCCTGTTTTCATAAGCATTCCCCAAGGACAAAGTGTAATTACTAATACTCAAATTTAAGCTGAACTTCTGAACCCATAATGTCTGAGCATTTTGAAAGTAGAAAAAATCACCCCTAAGTGATTTGTATGATACCACTTACACAGCTCTACAAAAAAGTAAATTCCAGTAAGATTATTTAATGCCAGCGCTATGATTTATTTTCATGTTTATAGAGAACTTTTTATCACCTTGTCTGTATTTAAAATGGAGTCATAATTTCTTCCATGTTGCGAAAAAAAATCACTTAGTAATGATTTTATTGATGGCAAAGTAATTAGATTTGCCTGTCTTTGCAAAATAGTTTTTCTTCCTTTAACTTTTTATTGTTGCAAAAATACACACGAATTCTGTTGCACTGTACCCACATCGTCTATGAACTAGCATCTCAGGGCCTGGAAAYTCATTTGTCCTTTACTGTATAGATCCATACTTCATATATCCATGCCTCTATTAGCAGGATATACACTGCTTAGCAGAATAGAAGATATTGCATACCATAAAAGCATGCAGCTGATTTCGTTCACTTACCAAAGGTATTTTTATCTTTAGTAGTTTTTAAGACAGATTTAATATTGATACAAGCATCTACCCAATGTGGATGATTGTGATTGCCTGTATTTCACATAAACTTTGCATTGAAGGAAGCCATTGAATAGTACATCCGAGATCACATATCACTGTACAATATATTACATCCTTTGGAAATATTTGTAGCAGTTTAAATTTGAAGTAAGAGTTTTCTCTTTTAAAATATAGAAGAAATAAATTCTATTGTGTACTTAATGCTCAGGTTCCACGTTGTAGGTTTTGGGTTTTTTTTAAATAGATACAATTTAAATATTTGGGGACAACATTATTGTTATCTCATTCACTTTTTGCATCCAACATTATCTCACTGGCATAGTTGCAATGTAGAATGCTTTTATATGTGCAGAACAAAAATTTATATAGATGTTTAGTAAGGTATGTCCATTTAACGCTGTAGAATTTATGAGAACCATGTCTTTCTGGAAGAAATAAACAATGATAATTAATGTCTGGCTCTAAGGCAAATTTTGATAGAAGAAAAAAAATATATTCACTTTACTTTTATATTTTCTTCTATATCTTAAATACTAATGTTTGTTCCTTATCCCCTACTTTCTCTCAAATCACTTGGCATTAACCACTGTTGTTAAATATGCTTGTTTGACATTTTTCTTAGCTGACATCATGTTGCGGATCACAGCTTTCCAATAGACATTTCTTAAATAAATTTTATCACTACAAAAAAGTCATATTTGTGCTCTGTCAATCATCTGAAAATGTTTTTCAAGCTCACTTCAAATGCTACTTCTTTGCCAGGATAGAAGAATTGTGTGGCATATAAAAAATGGAATGTTCCATAAGTCATTTAAGCTCTACTATTATAAATATTGTTTTTCTGGGGCATACTAGCAAAATCTATATGCATGCCAAGTATTCAATTAAATAGACAAGCCTGACTTAACTAAGAATTTATTTCATGCACGTAACCTGAAGTTTTTTGATATTTTTGTGGAAGGCACTTTGTAACTTAATATCACAACAACTGGTGATAAATAAATTAAATGAAGTTCATAGAAAGGACTGTAAATAAAAATATTTATYTTAATATTTAAAAAACATTTATTTAAATTTATTCAGAAACAAAGATCCTGATTCTCTTTTTCTTCTGGTATACAACAGGAGTGATTTTATGTATTTCAGTGGAGTTACTTCACTGTTCACTGGAAAAAAGAAGAAAAGAAAAAAAAAAGAAAGAAAAAATAAAATCCCAAACCTGGGTCACACAGTTCAGATGGTTCACACTGATGCTGCTTGACAGCATTTCTGTTCTATTTTAAACCAGGCAGATATCTATCAGACAAGGCATAGGCAGCAAAACAACTAAGCTTTTGTTAAGTTGAACAAACTTCTTTTTCTTTGCTCCAGTCATTTCATTTGAGTCTTATATCTTAACAATTATTTTTTCTATGATCTCTCATAGTGTGGACAGAATTATAACACTTAACTATGTTCAACAAAGAGTCATAAAGACCATAAGTACTACCAAAGGTATTGACTGATATTCCTATTACATTGACATAGAGGTAAAGAATAAGAGTTATTTGCCCATCTTTTCATGCTTAGGTACCAAATAGTTCTAGTTTTTGGCATGATCAGTTATTAGGGAGTTAGTTGAAGCAATTTGTCTTGCTTAATCAAATTAAAATGGAAATAGGTTGATTATCCTAAATGATATAGAGTGCACAAAACATAAACAGAGCAAATATTGGAAAATGTTTAAAATATATGGGGAAAAAAAAAAAAAAGAAAAGAGCAATGGCAGATTGCTGGCTCGCTGTTCACTTCTTGTAAATGTCCAGAAATTTATCTGTGAATGCACCAGAATATATTTGAAACAATATTACATAAGCACCAAAAATATTGGTACTAATAGTGAAAGCATTTCACTCCAGGTTATACATCCTTGTCATCCTGACAGAACTCAAAGCTTTCTTGTTTTGAGAAAGTAGAAAGTGTTTTGGTCACTGCTTTAAAATATTCTAGGTGGAAATGTTCTCCATGTTGTTTTTCAAGAATTTGAGAAGATACAATGTCAAATGCAAAAGTTAGTAGGCCAAACTGTAGCATGCTAATAGAAGAGCCTCTGGGATTCTTTTTATTCTGGGATTAGTCATGCTGAACTCAAGAGATCAGCATTTGTCAAGTATAAGAATTTATTAGAGATAAGAGGTTACAGGAATACTCAAACTATAGTAAATCTAGAAATAAAACCTAACTGGAAATACATATACATGTCAAAGCCCTATTGTTAAGACACTGATGCAGACTATGCCGACCATGCTCATCTTTTCCCTCTCCCTATGGGGCCACCACTCCTCTGTAGTTTTGCCTGGACTGTTCTCACCACACTAGTGCTGCACCAAGATGATTTGTATTCTTCCTGACAGAAGCCATCAGGGAAATTCCTACTGATGGGTGGGTTGTCCAGTGCGTAAGCCAGCCAATGGTGAGTCCAAGCCCACACAAAGGTATGTTATAACTAATCAAATAATGCCAGACCATCATTACAATAAAAGCTATATGGTCTCAATCAATTGGAGCATGCATATCAAGAGGTGACTGTGGGAAATGGCGGCACAGTATGAAGATGTCTGTGGTAGGGATCCGGAGTTTCACTTTCTCTTTGTCTGGACTTGTAAGTCATGAGGTCATTAGGTAGTCCCACAAGATACAGCAACACCACAGTGTAGTGGCACCAGCTGTGCTGCACCAGAAGTTCAWTAACTCCTCAGGAGCACCCAACACCAACCTTCTCTATGGGCTGCATCATCCAGCCTCATGCTTCYCGATGTGGCACCTACCACAGCCGCAACATGTAAGTTAACAATCTGACTCTGTAGCTCAATAGATAGTGTATTCACTGGGAAAGCTGATTAAAATGAATTCATTTCCATTATTTATTTCTGTGTATGATCTGGGATTTGTCTACAGTCTTGACAGCAATTATGTGTTGTGAATCCATATTGACAAAGGAAACTCGTTGCCATCAATAAAAGGGCTAAAAACAGATGCAAGCCAGCCCTATTTTCACTTTTTCTTATACCTACATAAGTCCTCTCTACTCACTGTACTGTAGCAAGTCTTGATGTAGGARTATTATTATTCCCTTGCAGTGTATTAGAAACAAGCAATTTGGCTCCAGTTTGCTGAATTTATGCCTCAGTTAAGTATTCCGAGTGAAATAGGAGCCTTGTTCCTTTTGTCTTTCTCTTTCTGATCAAAGGGGTAAAATTTAAGGGAACCAGGTTTCATTCTGGAATCCTTTAAAGGCTTTAGATTCTTGTTCTCATTACAGTCACTAAAGAACTGGAAATATTCTAGGGTTATTCTTGCCATAAGGAAAAATAAGTAAATAATAAAAAAAAAAAAAAAAAAGATAAGGAGACAGAATCTCATCTATCTCATTTCAGTATCTTGTTGAAGATTATGAATTTCATAGAGTTGGGCCATTAAACTATAAAAGCATAAAACATAATACTTAAGACTCTTTATTAATATCAGCTCAAAAGCCTAAATCTTACTGACTTTTCATGAGAGGAGTTAGAACCTTGAATTCTTAGGATGTTTTTGCTTAATGTTCCTTATACAATCAAACACACAATGGATGTGGAACACACTGTTAGGTATGAGGAAGAATATTTTGTGAATTGGTGATTTGATCTATAAAAGCATCGTGATAGCTACAGCAGAAGAAAATCAGTGGATGTGACCATCTTAAACTTTTTCAAGATTCTCAAGTTAAGATCCAGTACTGACAACGTAAAGCTCCTTGATGTGTATCTCTGCAGATGTATCTGCAATCACCTAACTGCTTCATTAAGACACATTTTAAACCACCTTACACTGACAATTGAAAGAGAAGGAAGTTCAGATAAAGACTTTTAGGGTAAGATAAGAGTTATTTTGCTTGTCTGGAGTAAATATTAGCCACAGAGTTTTCCATCACTTCAGTCAAAATAAGGACTGATCAAAATGATATTTTGATATATATATATATATGATATATATATATGTATACACCTATATATATTACTATTTTAAAATATATTTGCACATGTTGTTATTAGATATGATGTTGTGCAATAACAAAATGTTGTGCGGGATAAGCCAGCAGGCAGTTCGGTATCCATCTAACCTTATCCATCTAACCCTATCAATAACAGCATCCAAACTAGTCATTCTATGCCCCTTTTGTCATTAATTGATGGATGATTCACTAAAGGCACAATTTAGTGTCTTGTTTTACTTGATTAACTTTGTTAAGAGAAGTGTATTGTAATTTTTTTAGATTCCAACTTCCCATTTGCTGCTTAGACCAAACCACAGTACAGGTGAAAATTTTCCAGGATTCCTTGTAGCTATCTAGCTGTCCTCTGACCCATTTAAATTACAGTTGAAATCTGTGATATAGATGTCATTTAATATTTTAACTTTGCCCTTGTAATTAATTAAGTAATGTAAGAGTAATGAAGTGCCAAATTGACCTGTGTCTGAAATTTTTTTTGCTAAGCTAAGCAGCCACACCAGATCATTTAAATGATTAAGATATTTCCATAAGCATAGTTAGTTTAAAATTCATAGTGTGCTTACCCACATCTTTACACATATGCACTTTTTATACATGTTCTAATAAGCAGTACTTGTAAACTAACAAAATAATTTAGGTCATTTCATTTMTTTTACCTTTTAATGTTCTGATGTTCATTTGAGAAGGCATATTTTCTTTTATGCATTCTGTACTCTACTTTTCAACAAAGCAAATGAAATAGTATTCTTACTACTATCTTTTTTTCTTTCTAGGGTACTAAGCTCATACTTAAGGTACTAATAGAAAAATAAAAGCACATTAATCAAAAATATTATTATAGAATATCTGTCCCCCACCAAAAAGGTTTTCCTCTCCTGTCTCACTATTTACACCTCTGATTACTCAAGTAGGCAAAGAATATGCAGCAGATAARCATAGCCTATGATAATGCTAGAGGAAATAAAGTGGCTAAAAAGTATATAAGATCTACATTCTGATTTATTGTTTCATCATGACAAAGTTCTTCCTGTTTTTCAGGTGTTTATATCATGTTTTGAGGATTTAAAAGTTTAGGGAAATTTAAAGATACACATAACATCAAGTATGCCAATGTATTGCTTCATTCTAATCCCTTCATTAAAATGTCTCTCTGTGAAGAATCAAAGTATTTAAAAATAATATAGCTTTTGCTAGAAACTTGATCTCATTTTTATCATATATCAAAAAAGAAAAACAACAAGAGCTTCAATATTGTTTACTTTTTGATTTTTTTTTTTCTAATCACCTATCAGTTGTCGAAGTACTCTTGATGKAAATAAGGATTTAAAATGGAAAAGAATGCCTGCCTGTATTTCTCTCTTTTTAATATTATAAAGTGCGATAGAAAATKATATACAAAAATATTAAAAATTCAGTGCTCATTATTCACAATACATTGTAAATTAAAATCCATAAATCTTTTGCACACAGCTGTTATAAGTATTTAAAAATACAGACCTGAAATGAAATGTGTGTCAGCTTAATGATTGGTCTGAAGCAGAATGATCTTAAAAACACTCTCTGTGATTTTCATCCTGACAGTTTACCATGATTTATACTGAATATGTTAGGTCTTATTTCCATGAATCTGAACATAGATAAATAGTATGTCCTTGTGCTCTCCTTCAACAAATGGAACACTGCTGAACCCAAAAAACTTCAAATCAATCATAAATTGAATCTCCATTAACAGACTCTGCTTGAATATTTGTATTCAGTCCCTGTTCATGTCTGTCAAATCTGGTTCCTGATCTCTTAATTTAGCCACTCTTTGACTGAAAAAGGCCTTACTTCAGAAAGCCTGCTTTATTCTTCAAAAAACATAGATACATATTTAGCATAAAGCATGTGCCTAATCACCATTGCCTTTGTTGGAACCAAAATTTGCTCTTATATTCAAGCTGTTGGTTAAATACTTCAGTGAATCAGGAATGATTACATCATTTCTTGATTCAAGGTCCATAAATAATATGATGATTCCTTGCAAAATAGTGTCGTGTATGTTTCTTCTTATTCACTCAACTACTTTTTATCGTTGCTGCTATTACTAGACAAATCAATGAGAACATGAATATTTCAGCAGCCAGCATGTTACTCCTCTATACAAGATGTCCCCTTTAGAATTCTACAGAGCTCTCAGTTATAGTATTTAAAAAGATTTCTTAATATGTCTGCTGGCTCTTAAGCATTGAAATCCAGGAACTGGCCATCTTCTAGTTAGACAAAAAGTAATTTATTTACCCAGTGTATGACTACAATCAAATTTAGCATTGCTGAGGGGCATACAGAATTATTGTTTGAGAATACAATTCTTCCTTGTCAAACAGGAGGCAAAACTGGCCAACATGTAGTATTTTGTTTTCATTAGAAATTTCTTTTTTAACAGATATATCTATTTCTAAATATAATGAAGACATTCCCTATACTTTATGATTTTTTTTCCAACATAGCAAGAGAACAGGGTAGGAAGGGAATCTAGTCTGAAGCTATAAGCTGAAATCTTYTCACCTTGAAATTGAAAGTACTTATCAATACCTGGGTTAAGAAGATATTCCATCAGTTATAATTTGATTATCAAATTATTATTTTATCAACCATTATTTTCTTATTATATTGTATCTTAGTCTGCATATACATACATACATATATGCAYATATATATAAAATTCTTCAGTATTGAATGTCTGAATCATTACCCCTGCAAGCTATTGTGAAAGAAATCGGAGAACAAAKGTCTTGAGAATAAAGTCTAGGTCCCATCTCTATGCTAAGCTATAAGAGAATTGTCTCGCACCTCTAATATGATCCAAGCTATAATGATTGCACTTTTCCTGAACATACTGTTTTGGAGTGTTTCTTCCCTCCTACCTCTCTGTTAGGCCAGGTGTCTGCATCTTCTCCTGCCATAGTGATTTATGCCTTCATCATGTCCAGGTCAAAATATTGCATGTGAATGTTACACCTCATAGCACACTTCAGCCACTGCAAATGCCAACATTCACACTTGAATACTCTTCCACACAGCCAGAAGTTCAGCTTTTCAGATGAAATGGAAGTCCTCAACTTAATCTAGATATTTATGAAAGAAATTTTCTCTCTTATGTTCTCATTATATCCCCATCTACCTCCTAATTTGAAGTGTGGTAGGATAGCTATGTTCTGAATGCAGATATTAAATACAGAATGTATTTGTTCAAAAGAATAACAAARAATTAAATATTGAAAATATTATTTAGTTGAATTTTTTCTCCTTTTAAATGTACAATTATCGAACRTCATATTTGTTCTAATGTTATTTTCTAAATCTAAAACAAAAGCTCTTCCTTAATACTCAGACATTTTGATTGCTTTAAATATGTGAAATTCAAAATGCAAACAAAACGTAAAGCCCACACCTTTTCTCTTTTATTTTTTATTTTGTTTATTTTTTTCCTGATCACCTTAAATGAATAAATATTTTGGTACATCTCTTTGARGACATTTTTTATTGGTTTTATAACTAATAAGTCATACTGAATTAAATAGTTTATTTTTCATTCATTTCTGTAAATCAGATTAAAAATGATAGAAAAGAAAAAGTCATTTAAATATATATATTTACATTAAAATCAAATGGAATTCATTTAAATTCACATATAGTATGTTGATTTATCGAGGCCTCATATATCTTTCTTCCCTCTCATACAACGAAACCCTTGGAGTTTAAATTTCTCATCAACTCAGTTCCACAGTGTTAATATTTCCTTTATGTTCATCCTCTATCATGAGTCTAACTGACATAGTAAGGTTGTGCATTTCAAGGAGGTTCTGTGTCTGTTATTGCCAGACAGGAGAACACTTTRCCACAATTCTGTGTATACTGAAGTACCCTTATATGTCATTTATTTTCTCCAAGTATTATGGTATGTCATTGATTCAGTCAGCTCCATCAAGTGAAATATTCTGGTATTTTGAAAGAACTCCCAAATCTCCAATTGCTTCTGGCTTAACCTGCATTGCTGTACAACACGGAAAAATCTCTCCAGAACAATGTAGAGGCTGATCTATACCCCRAAGTTTCAAACATGATTACTCTTATTTTACTATGTATGATTACTTATTACTAGTCATAGAACTAGCTAGGCTTTTTTTTWAAACCTGTTACCATTTTCAGCATGTGGTTTTTTTTAAAATGGTGAGCACATTATTTGCTCTGTTAAAACTCTTCCATTTCTGCCTTCAGAATGCACATAATTTATTAACATTAATTTATTTTGAATTGTTTTACTTTGCTGCCTTTTTTTCCATTCCATAAATCCATTTCTAGTCTTTCTGAGATATTGCTCTTATACATGGTTTAGAAAATGACCACCAATATAACAAAAAATGCCATGAATCAATGCATTTCGATAACCAATGAAAAGCAAACAATGAAAGTGAATATGAAGAGCCAAATATAGAAAGTCCCTATGGAATAGTAATACACAGAACTATTATCTGAAAAATCTAACATTATACTTTGTGGTCTATAGAAAAGCTATAAAGGTTACTGTGTGTTCATGCAACCAACACCACAATCCACTGAACAGTTAATAGCCTTCCCAGTACACTTTAGTGTACTGAATATGCTGAGCATGCCACCACTGAAGTGTTTACATAAAAGTGACCTTTTTTTTTTTTTGAAAAWGAATAAATGAAAAAGATATGAGGTAGAGAACTAATTTTAAACAATCACTTATTTCTTATTTCTAGAATCTATAGTTTTAAAGAAGTCTAAATTGATTATCTCTTCTCCTCCTCTTCTTTTGAATATAACTATATTTAGCATATTCTT
>PTEX01000318.1:90720-104301 GCA_003342815.1 Eudromia elegans
CCTCCCTTCCTTCTCTGTCTGTCTGTCTGTCTTTTCCAGTGGTATTCTCTTATATAGCAACATCAAAATGCTAAATTTACACTAGTTTATATATTTCCATTTGCAGGTAGAGCAAGGTTAAAGTAAATGTTTTGAAATAAGCAACACAAAATGGGCTCAACACAAATAAATAGCAAATGCTATCAGTGAATCTGATAAAATAAATTTTGGATTGCAGAGAACTTGTAAGAAATATTTTTTTTAAATAAAGTTTAATAACAATAATATAATTAATAATAAAATAATATAATAATAACAATAAATAAAATAATATAATAATAACTTTCAAAAAATAAAGAGAAAAATATTTCATAGTAACAATTATTTCTTGATCTATAAATAAGTCCTATAAATTCCTAGTTTAGATCTTGTTTTTAGTCCTTTGAGCAACAGCGCATATTGAGTTTTTTGACATTCCTGTCAGTGATATTTAAAAACAGGTGCGAATATCAGTATGATCTGAGTTTATTGTTTTTTCTATTAGATCTTGCAAAGATAAATCATTATGCTTCTCATCTGACACTTTCAGATTTTGATATAGTATTTATTTCACAAACGAGTAATCACTGGTATCAAAGTTTGCTGCCTTTGACTTAACTCAGTGTGCAATTTTATTTATATATTTTTTGTTTTGGTTTGATTTTTATTCATTTGTTTATTTGTAGATTTCATTCACTGACATAAGTTTCTGGAGTACTCTGAATCGTACTGTGATTCCCCAAGAATGGATAAAATTATATGAAACTTCCAATCTTATAATAAAATGACCAAGCATACCACTTAATAACCATATAAAGCTACAATACCTTGTTGGATCATTACTTCAGAATGTGTTCATAAGATGAAGAGACAAAGAGAGAAACTTCAGATGATGCAAAATGATATTGTTTTCCCCAAGTAATTTGTATTCATCAGAGACAGGTATTTAAACAGTAAAGAAACTAATGAAGCACTGGTGGCTGAACACCTATTGGTATGTTCCTTATTATTTTTCTCCTTAAATCCTAATGAGGTGTAATTACATTTTCTCGTATTTTGGGTGGAACATGCATTATTCTAACAGAGAGTAGTGACAAGTTGCTGTGTCTGACTTCGTGAACAGCAAACTCACTGCAAATATGTAAATGAGGAGCAACAAAGAAGAGCCTGGAGATATTAACATCTGTGTGAATGAAGCAACCATTTCACAACTCAGTGGACCTTAAACAAAGCAGACATTGAAATCTGTTCAGTACATGGGGCRGATTTTTAAATATGTTCAATTACTGCTTGTTGCCCAGCTGTCACTAGAGCACAGCTTCAGTCACACCAGGGATTATGCTTTGACATCACCAGCATATAAAAACGGTGTTCATGATAAGTGGTGGTAAAATACCTGTTTTTCACACATGCCTGTGAATGAGACACGCGCTCTTAACTTCTCTACCTCTTGAAATTAAATKACTAGAGATGGAGAGGTATCTGCTAGGAGGAGAATAGCTGTTTTATCACCAGGCCTAGTAACTGCATGATGATCTCTGTCATTGCAGTGTAATATTTAAGAAAATATATTGCTTTTGTGAAGAATTTGAATTTTGAATGAACAGTAGTTTATTCCTTTATGAAGAAGGGTAGGAGAAAACCATTCTTCTACTTAATGGAAAAGTAAATTTCGCTTAATTTTCCTTAAGTCAAAGAGTGAAGCAGAGAATATTATAATATTTTTGTTTCTTAGGATATCTTCCTTTCAAAAGGGAATGCAAACACAGTGCATGACAGCTAGAAGATTTTAGAAGTTCAACCAAATGTTTTTTTTTCAAATAATTTTAACATTTATATATTATTCATATACATATAACTTAATTATTACATAAAAATAATTGTAAYAATTGTTATTACTGGCAATGATACTGATATTAATCATGGGCATCTGCATAAATCTTATCTGAAATATARATGCCGCATGTTGAATTTATGAATRTGTTTTTCCAGAAGATATCCTCTAATTTGTGCAGTTCTGAGAGGCAAACAGTGCTTTTTGCAGAGTAATACTTCAGTAAACTCTTTTGCTCACCTTAACAACATCTCCATAATGAATGGAAAAACAATGATGTGAAAACTTACTGATGAGTATTGGTTATTTGGACTAGCTGATTCTCTGTATTTCTGTCTGATTGTTTCACTCATTGTTTTATGAGCTTACTAGGAAGTACTTAGCATGTTCATCCACTCAAATGCTCCAGTGTGACAGCATGGCAATGCCTGTCATTTAAACATGGCACTAAACTCAACCTTGAGTTATATGTCTGAGATCTGAATAAATATCCTGAAGGTGTCTTTGATGTGCTRGGCCTTCCATGCTTAGGCAACAGATTGCACACACAAAATTAGTGGAGCTGAATGTCTTCCATTCTCTTTGATACAATCAAGCAAAAAAATTCAATTTGAGTAGCTTTTTATCTGTGAAATAATACCACAATATTCATGAAAACTCCACACCAAAAGCTTACGATCCACACACCACCCATCTAGCCAAAGAATCTTATGATCTTTGTGACCAGTCAATTCAGTCAGATGGGATAGCATGATGGATGAAATTTTGTGAGTATAACCTCATAAACTGCAATACAGATTTTCTAAACAAATGCTTGCAAATTCAGAACTAGAGTTTATACTTACTCGGAATCACATGTGCCTTTTGACTTTTGAACACCGTTGTAAATTGTGATAAATCTGAACTCTTTTCTGTCTCTCCTGTGCTGAATTCTGCCTGAGTTCCTGCTACAGAAAGTGGAGGAGCAAGGATATAATAAAATAAATTCCTTATAGTTTGGGGATGTATTTTACTTTTCTTGTCAAGCCTTACTTTGCTTAACTTTGTTTTCAAATTGCAGTAGATTTTGCATCCCTGACTGTCTTCTCAGCAACTGAAGATAGACTGATCCTGACCCCAAGTCATTTGCTCTCCAGAAAGGCTCGTTTTTATGTAAGTTTGTACAATCTAGACTTGTAAATATAACAGAGACAAGAGCCTATAAATAGTCCCTCTCTTCTTCAACTTTAAATAATATATGAGGTGAAATACAATAGCCTATAATAAATGTTTTGATGTGGTATATTTATAAATCTTGGACAAAAATGTTCTTCAGCCAAAGCATGTCAATGATGCACATCGCAAGATAATTGAAAACTCAGCTTCTGCTTGACTCTTTCCCATTTTTTGTACCATATTTGAGAGCTGCAGAAGCAAAGATTTGGACAATATTATGATTAAAAATATTTTCAAGTATTTTAAAATGAGCAGATAAGCAAAAATATGTATATTCCTTTTTAATTAAAAAAAAAGAACAAAATGCATATATTGATTGCAATTGTAATGGGCTATCAAAATAGCTCACAAATCAAAAAAGCTATATGATATGATATGACTTTACAAAGCCTGTGAACCATTTGCTTTTTAAATTTCCTATATATATTTCTAAACATATGGGAAATTATATAACATTTTAAATTATACTTCACTTAACTCTAAAATCCATGTATATATCTGAGAAAAGGAAATACAGGAAAACTGGAAGATAACTTTACATGACTATAAAGCAGCACAAATTATTCATTAAGTATAATATCTAGTGGAAATGAAGCCTACCTTATTTATAAAATATTTGAAGGTCAGTCTTGTCKGCAGTCATAGTTGAATGCAGAGGGAAATCTGTGGATTATATTCTCAATTTTCACTTTGAATAGTCTCCAGTTACTATTTGTAGCTAACATAGACATGTCACAGAATCACAGAATGGTTAAGGTTAGAAGAGAACTCTAGAGCTCATCTAGTCCAATCCCCTGCTCCAGCAGGGACCCCTAGACAATGCCCAGTCTTCTTAAAGAAAACTCTTGAAGCTTGTATTGATAAGACTTTGTACTAAGTAAGGTACTCCATAAAAAAMCACTTCTTTTTCCTTCCTTACTTAAGACTTAACATATTAACTATAAGATGTTAATTACTAAAAATATAAAATTTATCCCAAGCACCTGAAAATATGCAGCATGTTAGACATTCCCAAGCTAATTTCCGGTCAGCAGTGTGGTTCTTGGAGAAAGTTGTTTGTAACATATTGAATTTGTTCACAATCATGCTGTTAGAAAATTGTCTTAAAATTGTCAGTTATCCTCTTAAAGATAGAGGTAATGTACACATATTTGCTTTCATATGCCTTTTATTACCTTGAGTCCTTCAGTGTATACCTAGTGTCCTTTCTTCCTCTCTCACCTTCTTCTCTTCTTTTCACTTTCTCTCTGCTTCCCTCTCTCTGGCTTGTGCTCTTTTAGAAGGATTAGTTAGAAGGATTAGTATTTTTATCTGTCACTATTCGGAGACTTTGCAACCAATAGGAACAAATAAATAAATAGATAAAAGCTAATGATATTTCATGAACTAGTGAGATTCCAGATTTCATCTGTACCATCCCTTGATTGACATGCTTTTGGCTTTTAGTAGATGGATGTTATAATTCCTGTGATGTAAATCATTATTATTTTAGGCCTTCGTGGATTGWTAAATTAAACGAGCAGTTTAGTAGCAAATCATTTGGAGTTAATCAGTTAAGTAAAACTTCAGCAGAGATGTGTAAGCAGTAGTGGATTTGAAGGATTTTATATTAATCATAGTTTAAGAGCTGCAGCTGCTGCCTGCGTGTCCTGTGTGAGAACAGAGCCGAAGAAATGCTGATCTGTGAGAGAATCAGGCAAAGGTGAAACATGAAAATGTCATTTGGCTAACAAAGGAAATGGTACAAAAGGAAGTGGTAGCAAARGAAGCACACAGTCATTTAGAAGTAATGCACAAAACATATGTGCATGTTGTAAAGTTTCTGAAGAAAACAATGCTGTATTATGGATAATTTGTAATATCATTTATGATAATCATTCAGATGAAAGAGGGCCATTTAGCAGCTCTGGAAAATGGTGAATATCATCAGTTTTTCGCACRAAAGTTCTTAGCAATCTACAGCTTTACATATTTGGATGCAAACACAAGTCAATTCTGTAATATAAATATAAAATTTATCTAAAATATTCTATCTAAAGGTAGTTTAGCTAATAGTTCCAGTACTTTTAGCATAACGTAGGTGAAGRATCTCAGACTGAGTGCAAGTATAGCCAAGTATGACTGAGCAAGAAGCAATGCAGTTGTTGCTTTCCTGCTTCAGTCTCTGATTTTTATATACTGTTCTCAAAAGTACTATGAAAAGACTAGTATGTTGGAACCTCTTGAGAGAAAAAAAAGGGCTTTCTTTTTTCCCTTCAAAATCTGCTAAGGAAAAAAAAATCTCCCAACTGTGATAGAGCAACAGGAATGGGACAAGTCTTGCATTTGGYCAGACTTGAGAACAGATTAAAGTAATCTACTGACAGAGAGCTGTGCTTTTTAATGATGACACATTTACTTATAATTTAACAAAAGGAAGGGAAAAAAGCTCCTTTGAAGATTCTTCCACAAGGCTTTTCTTTGAAAAACTACTCAGATTTAATTACGGATTATGTGTTATTAGAATAATGTGGAGAAATTTAAACAATTCAAAAAAAAAGCATTCGAATCGTCAGAGCTGAGCTGTATGCAGAGAATCATCAGGAAAATCACAAGATTATACTCTTTGTGTCCATTTTCTTCAGAATTTAAATTTTCCGTCAAGTGTTAGTCTTTTCCTACTGAAAAAATAACTTTAGTTCCTGTGTAAGTCCCTGACTGTCCAYGCAGAAAAATCATTTAAAAAGGGAAGAACTTTTATCACTTCTCTCATAAATATGGGAATTACTCACATATCAAACAAACTGGTATTTTTTCACCTCGATCTGAAAATATGACTCAAGCCATAAACTAATTATTCAGAAATAATTAGAATGCATTGATAAATATTGAAAATATTTCTGAAATCATCATAAAATTAAACCTTCATGGGGAATTTCAGTGCTTTGGTAAATAGTTGCTAAAACTAAATTAGGCACAGATGCTTATTTCTCAAGGAGTCAGACTTAACAAGGGAGTTGCTCTACTTTATCCTCTTGGCAGCAGATCTGTTTGGGAAGGTAGCAGATTATCACAGAGCTCTTGTTCACATGAATTCCTTTTCTATTTCTGTAAGTCACCATATCCTACATCACCCAGCATATTCTGATTCTCTTCTCTTCAAACWATCCAATTGCAATTCAGGACAAACTGAAATTTTTGCTACATAAATCTCCACCTACAACAAAAATAATTTACCTTTGGGAATGTTTTGTTTTTTATTCTGTTACTCTTATGCTCAGTACTGAGGTATACTTCCACTACAATTCAGTGAGTTCACTATAGTGTAATAGGACAGGTAGGCTAGCATCTGAAAGGACATTTTTTACTTAAATATAGAATCAGCAACAAAAACATTTGAGACAAAGAAAGAATTCAGCAACTAGTGCCACTTGAATAATCCTAGAATATATGAGAAGTCCAAACACAGCTGACAGATATGACACATATAAGCACAGATATGACACATTTAAGCATACTCTTTGAAAAGACAAACAAAGCCCAAATTAATTATTCTGGAATTTCTAAAATGGCATTATACATCTGTGTTCAGGAAACTTAGCTGAGCTCTGGCAACTTGGCAAGTAGTCAACTCCAGTGTAAGATACCATTTTTTTTTTTTTTTTTTAAAAAGTAGAGTTTTGCATATAAACTGTTATTGTATTAATTGAATCCAAGGAAGCTAGTAACATTAATTTAAAGTGGACACACGAGGCAGGATTAATTTCCCAGAACTGAGCAACTAGTGCTAGTGCTATAACAACATGCCCTAGTTGACCTTGAATTGTTGCAGAATTGCTTGAATTGCTCTAGGTATCTGCAGATATGCAGATATGGCATAAATATTACCCCAGTTATCTACCTATAGATGACTGCAGGTGCTGTAGTGGGTGTGTAAGTTCTTTCTGTGAAGACCACAATCAGTGAAACAGAGACATAAGTTCAGCTGTCCAGTTCTTAGGCAACATATTCAATTACCCAAAAGGGAAAGTATATTAAAGAGAAGAGATTGAATTATTTATGATCTGTTCTCTTTAAATCTTATGTGGCTAGAAGCAGAAAACTAAATGGTGATGAAATTGTAGTATACAGCGATGTGCAAAGAAAACTTTGGAAGAATGTCTGCTAAATATATGTATATTTTATAAGAATACAAAAGAAAATATTCTCATGGTTCTCATAAGTTTTTTGGGAAAAAATATGTACTATTTCTTTACGTTTTTGGTAAATCATATGTTAGAGAAACAGGAAAAGATGGAACACCAAAATTATTTCTCTTCTAATTTTGCAAAATGTTGACATGAAGTTGCTCTGTATTGGATTTGTAAGTACTGGCAATTTAGTGAATCAGCATGCAACAATCATTCACAAAACAACTGAGGGCTGCAATAATTTGTAGGCTAATGTTCAACATTATAAAGTGATCCAATTTTTTCTTCTAAACAATAACAATGTTCTGTAATGTTTAATCAACTTTTGATATGTTTTATGGACGATATTTCTCTAAGCATTCTTTTCAACGAACTCTTCATTCAATCTGCAGTCCTTGAAGAGAATTGTAATTCTGTTTTTGAGAGCATCAGAAAAATCTTTTCAGTTTGCACCTAACAGCACTCATTAATGTTTATAAATGTTTTCCAGGAATTAGCATCCTTCATGGCTCATTATTTCATCCTGTAGATTTAATTGTAGTAAAATTTCCATATAGGTGGCATAGCACAAAATTTGATTCTATTTTAGTGCAGCTGTTGCACTTGAAGATGCTGCCTAGCTTTTATACATGATTAAGTTCAGTGAGTGAGTCAATGTGATATTGTAGTACCATACAGGATGCYTACAAGGGCATTGAAGCACTCAAGATCGATTTACACATACACACACTCACAACATATAATTTCCCTTAAAATAGAAAGAAGTCATTGGAGAAATATTTCAAACCCCTAGGTTGTATCATCTCATCAGTTTTTTGAGCAAAGCTCCCCATTGAGAATTCTGATTAAAAATTGATAATATTATATATAGTAGTTTTCAAAGTTACTCTCAAAGATGAAGAGTTTTAAATGACTTTGCAAATATATCTTACAAGGTACAAACTGAGAGAGTTTGTACCATACGCACAAAAATTCAAATACTGAACTTGTTAATTAATGTAGCGATTATTTCAAAATAGAAATGCTTAGAACAATCAGATCCTCATGTGTTATTAACAAAAAGCATTTTGTTGCTTGCAAATCTGGCCAGAATATACGATGAAATAACAAGCTGAAACAATTATTCGTGTATTTTTTTCAGAGCTATTTCAGCATSGTCAAAATAAAGTCTACTGGGTAATTTAATGCAGAATATTCACTGATAGAAATCTGATCATCTAATTTGATGATTTATGTCACACTCACCTACAAGCACTTTCCATTTTTTATGGTGTYGTCTTTAAGGCTTAGAAAATAAATGTCAACATTTAACATGTCGTTGCCTTATTTTCGAATCAATCCCTTTTAAAAGTTTGCCTTTGTCAGGATGTATGCATAAAAATGTGCTGTAGTAATAGCCTGACTGCTGATAATGAATAAAAACACTGTTTTGCTTTTTGTTTAACTTTTCTTTACATATGTCTTGCTATTATATGGCTAAGTGAGGAATCCKCATTCAGTATGCTCTTTGTAGTGTGTCTACCCTGATAACTACAGAATTTCAGTTGTCTGGAAATGTAGAGAAACACAATCCAAAATCATCTGCTATTGTCTGGATTGAACATGAGATAYCTCAAAGCAGATATCTTGCTTCTCAAGAAGCTGCATCACATGGATTTTATGCTTCTGTTGGCTTCAATGTCTTTGTTCCAGWCTCCATTTCATAGTGTAGAAATAGAGGAAATAATAAAGACCCTCCAAAAAATGTTGTAATAAATTAAGAAAAAAAGAGTAACTGATGAATTCAAATGATGCTTTGCTTTGTTATTTATTTACCACTAGAACAAATGTCTAAAGGCAATGAAAGAAGGGTGTACAGGAAGAAGACTGTTTATCAGGGAACAAATATTTTCAACAAATTAGTGATTGGTAGTAAGTTTGTTATTTCAATAAGGATTGCCTCAGTAAGGATTAGAATGATTTGTTCAGGGAAAAAAAAAAAAAAAAAATCAAAGCAGACATCCTCGGTAAATCTTATTAGAAATAAGGATAACTCCAGACAAATTTGATACTGTTTCTTTAGAATGAAAGATTCTTGGCCCATGAACAGGACACACATTTGCACTGTGTGAAATTAAGAAGTCAAACTGGCAGATGTCCCAAGAGCCTTAGGATAATCAATAACTTAAGTCGAATCATAGAACATATGATTTTTTGAATTGCAATGCCAAAAGAAACTATCACAATCTGAATGTTACTTGGACAGCTGAAGGAAAGAATAATATACAAAAAAAACTTTCTTACAGTATTACTGACAAGTCAATTTGTAGCATTTATTGAAAAGCAGAGATAAAAGCTTCAGTAAAAGTTGTTCAACTCCCTAAAGCCCACAATCCTTAAAATAATATTTATCCCCTTATTTTAATGTGAAATTATTTAAATAAACATATATTCAAAGAAATTCAATGGTTCAATGAAACAGGCAGAGCAAATCAAAGAGTAACAGAAATTTTATGCAGTTAGCTTGAGATATGTTTGATGTTATCCTTTAGCAAAAAAAAAAAAAAAAAGAAAAGAAAAAGAAACATGTTTCTTACAACAGCTATTAATAAAAATAAGTAAAAAAAAAAAGTATTTAAAGTTCATATTTTCCAAGCCTGGATCTTTAGTATAACTTAAAAATTTAATTCCTTGCCTTGGTTGTTATTGTTACTGTTGTTTTTAGTAATCTTTTAATGAAGGAACATATTAAATATTCTTCAATAAAGTTTATGAATACTAGTCTTAAATTTATTAAAACTAAAGTAATATCAGTGGTCCACAATATTTTATTTTATTTTATTTTATTTTATTTTATTTTATTTTATTTTATTTTATTTTATTTTATTTTATTTTTCAGATAACATCTTAAAATATCTTAAAAGGTGACGAAAGCTTGTCTGAGATTGCTTGGTGGGTGTTTGCTTGGTGTCCTTATTTTGACCCAAGATGAATTAAAGAAAACAGAAATTTTGCTGTTTATTTTGTTCTAAATTAAAAAAAGATATGGAAATCAAGTATTTTAAATGAGTACCAGAACTGTTCCTAATGTTACCTTTTATTTTTTTCACAAAGATAAACATTCAACCTCTCTGACTTTATGATTTTTTTTCCCTCAAACATTATCTGAATTACTAATTTGCTTTAATTTTCCAAATTGAACTGTCGAAAGAAATAAATTTCAAAATGATTTTGTGGCTGTTTTTTTGCTTCCTTGCTTCTTTTAAATAATTGTATCTAAAACAWATGCAAACAAGGAATGTATAACATTTTGTGTTGCAATTGATCTCAACATGTTGAAGTTTTCACAGAACTCATGTTCAAGTTTTCATATAAGCATGTTAGTTTCCCATCTCTAATTACCCATGAGTGAAGTAGAAAATAAATTATCTTCAAAAAATAATCTAGGAAACTACTATGGCACAGGACAGTTCATAAAATTTAGATATATATTCTGGACAGAAATATTAACCATTAATCAAGATCCAAAATTTTAGCCTAAAAATAACCACAATAACTTAGGGTAGAGCTGCTGTGGAATTTATGAGTATTGAAGTTCTATTTATGCCATCCAAAAAAACCCTCACTTTCTTATCAGAAGTATTTAAACAAGGCATATATCATATCACTAAACTAATTGCTTCAAGGATGCCAAACATGACAGGATCTCATAGGAACAGATAAAATAATATAGAAGATAATATGCCTGCTATGTTATGCCTGTAATTAAGTCTTCCATATCTATGACATTGTATTAAGACTTTTAAAACTGTCTTCATAGATGTCATGATATGATGGACTAATAATAGAGTAAACCATGAGAAGATAGAAGAAAAGACTTATCAGTCTTATCCACATTTCATACTGAATAACAGACAAATTTAAAGTGTCTTAATAAGTGGACCATGAAACACAAAGATTAAGATATAAAGTATCAAGAGAATAACTTTTTCCTGGGAAAATGTGTTCCTCTAAGCAGTAATGGATTTACTGATATGACAGTAACCTGTCTGGTTGTTAAGCCTCCCATTAACTGGTGTTTTTCCCTCTTTATTACTTCACTTTGGACTGGGGAGCATGGGAGATAATCTTGTGTCATGTGCTGTGCAGTCCTAAATTCATCTGATGGCTGTGTTCCCCCMATATTCTGGGGGGGRRAAAAAARGTTACAACTAGACAATATATTCAAATTCACAGAGGTTAATTAGTTTTTCATTTATCTCATAATGACTATCATATGGCTTCCAGCAGAGCAATGGCTTAATCTTTATTTGTCTGTAGAAAAAGTAGAAAAAGGCCCCWTTATCCTTTGACACTAAAATATTTATGAAAAAAACTGATAAGTAAGTAGTTAAGTTGTTGGGAAATACAAAACTATCCTGCAAGCAAATTATATAGAATTCTTTTAAAAAAAAAAAWTTAGAAAAGGTATTTTAAGCTTAACTATTTTTTTATTTGCTTGTTCTCAGTTTTCAAATAAAAAGTGATTTTAATGACATCTATATACATATCACTGAAGAATTTGGATCTATTTCGCATATCAATGCTTATTGCAGCCTTGCCCAAGTGCTGCAAAGACAGAAAGAAATGTTTGTTTATGCATTTTAAATTGAAGGATTTACTTCCTATATGATCCTAATTTGTACTAGCTGCTTACATGAAAATATATGGGACATCTTCCTGCCTTCAGAGCATGGCCTGCCACTGCATTAAAAAGCAACTATAATTCTGATGCTTGCAGAATTTGTCCTCACTTTCTTCTTTCCAGATGCAAAAGAAAAGAAAAAATATTCAACTGGAGGAAAGATACATGTGTCAAGTTCCCTGTTTTAGTTCTTTTATATCGGAAAGTTACATGTGTGTTATAGTTGTGGGCAATTCCCCAATTCAGGGAACAGAGGAGCCGACATGTAGATGTGATCCCCTGCTAAGAGAAGTCTGCTGCCTTTCTGGGCAGGGATGTCCTGAGGAAACTTCCCTGCCTGGTTCAACCCACGGACTATTATCCACTGATGGTTCAACATGTGGGAGGAGAAAAAGCAGCAACGCKTAGCCTGAGGGCAATCAGAAGGGACTTTAGGGAACTGGGGCAGACGATCAGGAACTCAGGCACACATGTCTTACTCTCTTCCATTCTTCCCGGTGCTGGCAGCAATATAGAAAGATACAGGAGTATACTGAGTATACTGTCCATCAACACATGGCTCTGTGCCATCGCTACAACATTGGTTTCTTTGGTAACAGGAAGCCTTACACAGCATCAGGCATGAAGGCATCTAATCGGATACATCATTCTCAAAGGGGGAAGAGAATTGTGTCATGAGCTAGCAGGGCTCATCGAGAAGTCTCTAAACTAGATTTGAGGGGGAAGAGGGTTATTATCAGGGAAGCAGGTGATAAGGTAGGCGATGGCATGTCATGCCACTCACAGCAGCCGAACTCCAGAGCCTGTGAAGAACACCCTAAGCCTAAAGAGGCTAAATGGTAAAAATATGGGAAATTCTGAAGGCCCATATAGTCAAGTCGCAGATGCCACAGCTAGAATGAGAGACACATTTAGAGCACGGCTCAAATGCCTCTATGTAAATGCACACAGTATGGGAAATAAACAAGGGGAATTGGAGATGCTTTTCCAATTGCAGGGCTATGATCTCATTGAAATTACTGAGACGTGGTGGGACAGCTCTCATGACTGGGCCGTGGCCATGGAGGGCTTTCGGCTTTTCAGGAGGGACAGGCCAGGAAGGCAAGGTGGMGGAGTCGCTGTTTACATGAGAGAGCAGCTGGAGTGTATGGAGCTTGGCATAGGGGAGGTCAGAGTACAGGTTGAGAGCCTGTGGGGGAAGATAAAAGGGCAGGACAACAGGGGCGACATGGTYATGGGAGTTTCAGAGAGTTCAGAGAATGCAGGGATGGAATGAGGAAGGTCAAGGCCCACTTGGAATTAGAACTATAGAGAGATGTCAGGGACAACAGGAAGGGCTTCTATAAATACATCAGGAGAAAGAAGAAGACTAGGGAAAATGTTAGTCTGTTGCTGAATGAGGAGGGTGCCTTGTTGACGGAGGATGCAGAGAAGGCAGAGTTACTAAATGTCTTCTTTGCTTCTGTCTTTATTGCTATGGCTAGTCCCCACGAACTACAGAGTCCAGATATAAGAGAGATAACCAGTAGAACCAGAATAACCAGTGCTGCATGAGCTGGCGGATGTCGTAGCCGAGCCGCTCTCCATCATCTTTGAAAGGTCCTGGAGAACGGGGGAGGTGCCAGAGGACTGGAGGAAAGCCAATGTCACCCCGGTCTTCAAAAAAGGCAAGAAGGAGGACC
>PTEX01000318.1:105952-127896 GCA_003342815.1 Eudromia elegans
TGCTTTTTGAGCATCCACCACCTTAAAAAAGAAATTATTTTAAAGTGTTTGATATTTAATGACAAGACTATAGGAACTACTGGATTAGCTAAGCGGCAGGGAGTTAAGAGCTATGCTATGACTAGACCAACAAAAGATTAACATTTGCTGACTCTGATAATGCAGTGTACTGTAGGTCAGTTGCACCATCAGTCTTTAGTGACATGTAGTAATTACTAACCTGATGCCAAACCACATTTTGTGATATCTAATGTTTTGAGGATCTTAAGAAAATCTGAGCACTATTCAATTTGCAAGGCCCTCCTCCCCCCCGCAAAAAACACAACAAACTTTGAGATAGTTGTGACAGGTATAAAGGAAAAGAGCAAACAAGATTAATATATCTTTATACATTCAAGAGCTTTCTTTTTTTAGTCTAGTAAAATGTTGGTCATATATTTTTAGGAAACTACACATCATCATAAAGAGAAATTTACCTGTTTCCTCTTCTAAAGTGGGATGAAAACATTGACCTAAGGGAATCGCATATAAACAAGAGAAACTGTCTAAAAATCACGTATACTCAACAATGATAACCATAAATGAGCTTTGAATATTGAAGGTGATTTGTAAATTATATGAATGCTATTTTTTTCTAGTCTATTGAATGTTTACATAAAGTCGAAAGCTAAACAAAAAGGAGGATTTAAATGCCTACAGACATTCAAGCACTGAAATACAAATTCTATGTGTTTAGCAATATATTTTTTTCAAAGCAGTTCCAGTCCATCAGTTTCTTGAATGCCTTGGCAGCGCATTTTTCCAGACAGAGCACTTCAATTCCTGGGCTTCACTCTGAAAGCCTTGGCAGACAGATGACCCTTTGGTGGTTCTATCACTCTGCTGCACTGAGACGCCTGATAAGCAGTGACAGAGACTGAAGATTTGATTGCAGCACAAAAGTCTATGTAACATGAAAGCTGTCAAGCAGCTAAAGATGGAGGCCATAAAAATAAATAATAAAAGAAAAGATAGAGACTAAAAGCTCCTCTGTATATTTTTGTTTTTTCAGAAAGTGTTAGAATGGCATAAAGCAAACATATAACATATGGTATGGGATAAATAATAAATGCACAAGATGACACAGATAAATAAGAAAAATATGACTTTCTCTGAAAAGATCTTGGCAAGATCAGCATCCTCATCTTATTTTTGATGTCTTGATATCAAACTTAAAGAATTTATGATTCACAGAATTCAAGCTCCATTGGATTAGTAGAACTAACAACATTGTTATTCAAGTCGCATCTGCTTTGTTTCTGTCATATTTTGTTACTAGGTTTATTTACTTAGGAAAAAAAAGAATGAAAGTTTTATGATAGAAAGATATAACATTTAGAACATTTTAGTAGGAGTCTAATAAAACATAATTAACTAAATTTAAAAATCAAAGGAGAATATTTTCAATATTGAAAATATATGACCTTTGAATGATGACARTGCATGGTAATTATTTATCATTATTATCATAACTATTTATCTCATCCACTAGCATATTATATGCACCTAATATTATATGAGAATATATTTGTAGAAGACAGCATCCTCTTTAAAAATAGTGTTTATTTCTTCTAAAGGAAACTATTTTTGTAGCAGGGCTACAAATATGATTAAGGGCCTGGAACATCTGCCCTATGAGCAAAGGCCCTATGAGAGAGCTAGGCCTCTTCAGCCTGGAGAAGAGAAGACTGAGAGGGGACCTGATTAATGTATATAAATATCTCAAGAAAGGGAGTGAGGAGGAGGGGGCYGGCCTCTTCTCAGTGGTGGCCAGTGATAGAACTAGRGGAAAYGGCCACAAATTGAGGCACCAAAAGTTCCACAGGAACTTGAGAAAGAATTTCTTGACAGTGAGGATGACAGAGCACTGCAACAGGTTGCCCAGAGAGGTGATGGAGTCTCCTTCTCTGGAGATCTTCAAAACCCGCTTGGACACCACCCTGTACCACATGCTCTAAGCGACCCTGCGTGTGCAGGGGGTTGGACTTCATGACCTCTAGAGGTCCCTTCCAACCTTAAGCATTCTATGATTCTATGATTTTCCTCTTCATAGATAAAAATTCTGATTCTGTTCTATACATTGCCATACAATGGAATCAATTCATTCTTCTAATCCAAATTTATSAATCAATATTGTTCTAAAAACAAACCAACCTTTTTAATCCATGTTTGGTGAGCTTTACTTTAGTCTTTTGTACAGCATAAACCAAAAGAGAGAAACTAGTGTATTACAAATAAAATGAACAATCCCTGGGTAAACAAATTGTGTGGAAAACAAAATCAACTTAAAACAGTGATTGATTCTGCATGTTCAAAGTGTCTGTGGCTCTACATACTGCCATTTCTTTTGATGTTATTAATACCATATAGAAAAATTRCTAAAATGTGAGCTTTTAGAGACATTTAAGCTTGATGAGATACAGTGTTTGCACTTGCAACTTTTATTTAATTACATAAACAAAAAAAAAAAAAAAGACTGCTCTGGTTTTATAAATGATAATACAGAGCGTCAATTCTGTCTTGGGTTCCAAGTGTAATAATTTTAATACCACTCAAAACCACCCCCGCCACCCCATCATATATATATTCTATTAAATACYAGCAATCATGTGCCGTCACTTTCATACTGTCTATTTTATTTGAATGATGATTTTATTTTTTGAATGCACTTTAAATTTCCTGGTTTATTTCTGTTGCAAATACCTTGCAATATGCTGGTTTTATTTTCACAGTTGTGTTATTAAAACATCCAGGAAATGTGGATCACTGTATTTTCAAGGTATTTTTTTCTGATTTGTGGSTTGCCTTTTATTTTTCATCTAATCTTTCTAATATGAGTCTTAAAGATTAAAAAAAAAATTTACTAAGATATTGTAGATAGTGTCCTAACAAACACACTTACAAACAATCCTTTTCAAATTAAGTATTCAYAGTATCATCTTTCTACTGATTGCAGGATTTGTCTTTTCTCACTAAAACTAATCTTAAATTTAATTCACACTTAGGGGTTCAATGGAGTCCTTTCTAACCTGATATATTACACTGTGCTTAACTGTATTCTCTAAATCTCTTCAGAATGGGAAAATATTTGTTATCATTTTGAGGTATGTTCCTGTAATGTGGAAGTGACTCTGGGTTAATTCTTCTTTTTACAATCACAATATCCTCCATTATCCAGTAACTAGCTGACCACAAAATTGATGTCTATATTGCTAAATAAGAAGACAAGAAGYTCCCCCTTGCGCAGTGACTGAGTGGCACTATTTTTTTTTTTTCCACATTAACTAGGGTTAGCCACTTGTATAGCAAATTTTTTTCTTGGAGTGAGAATTAGTTTAAGCTGGCCCAAAATGAGCCATCAGAGAGAGAAATAAAATCCAATGAAAAGTACAATCAGAGTTTAAGTGATCTGGCTCCCCCCCTCCCATCCGATAACCGGCCCTGTCAGTAGCTGGCCCCTCGCTCTGCTCTCTATCTGCGGGGTCAGCCGTGGGGCGCCACGCAGCGGCAGATTCGGCAGGCGGTCGGTGACTCCTTCATCCAAGGCTCTTACGTTAGAGGCAGGGGCCGCTGGTCTTAGACCCCCTTGCTCACTCACGCACAAACGCGGCCTACCAATCACATTCACACACAAAAGGACCAGACACACAGGGATCCAAGAACATTCCGTTTATTCAGGAGTGTGCAGGGATTTTATACATTTGGAGTGTACATGCCATAAGAATGATTGGCTGAGGGTTGGCCACCCCTCAGCCCATCATTGGTGTTCACACTATGCCAGCCCAGATGGAGCCCCTGATTGGGGCGCTCAGGATCCTCCCGCTGACTGGCCCGCAACCCAAGGCAGGAGAATCCTGGCACCCCATTGGTGGTGGTAGGGTTACCAAGCAACCTCAGGGGAGGTGGGAGAGCCATCTAGCCCCYGCTGCCCAAGGGGTCATCTGAAGGACAAAGGGCCCAATCCCTGTTAAACCCCAACTATATACACTATCGACAATAAGGGAACATAGGTTTGTTAAACCGATCTCCTCTTTGAGCACCTCCAAAAAGGGGGCCACGGGGCAGTGCCCCGCAACAAAAATGTCCTGATTCCAGTCTTGATTCCAAGGGAATATGAGCAATGAGCCTAGGACAGAAAGGGTTACAGCATATCTGGAGCCAAAAATCCATACAGCCTATGGTAGAACAGCATAACTGTTATTGTTTAAGAAACATTGATATGTTTAAATCTGATATATTAGCAAATTATGGAACACTGTGGTGTTTTAATAGATAATATGAGTCATTATTAACATGARTCATTATTTACATTAATATAAATCTTCCCTGTACCCAGAATATCCTTTTTCGAATAAAAAACATATTAAGGCAGAGCACAAAAAGAAAATGGCAGTGTTTTTCCACTGTTTGTACATCTTTCTACTTGAAGCTTTTTGCAATGTAAGAAAAAAGTTATGTGCCTTCATTTGAAGTTAGTGGAAACATTTTGTTGAGTATGCATGCAAAATGAAATCTGCCCCAAAAGGGAAAAGGAAGATACAAGCATGCATTCTCACTGACTTATAAAACTSATGAGAATCAGAAAAGATTGCACTATCAAAGAAATATTAAAAAAGAAAGGAAAAAAGAAAAAAAAGATAAGATTATGAATTCACTTTGATTTTATGAATGCAATTCAACAGTACCCTAAAGTACTGAACATCTCTTAGTTCTATGCTGTAGACCTCATCCATTGTGATGACATATCCAAGGCACACATACATTCTTAAGCTGTTTTCATGTCTCAGAACAACACCATATCAATTACTTCAATATTCCAAGTTCAAATGAATTTTAATTCATTAATAATCTAYGCTAATTTCTCCAAACACCTATTATTAAAAATGGCAGATTCTGTAGCCTACATGCCCCTGCAGTGTTTCTAATAGGAAAAGTAGATAACAACAAAATGAATGTAAAGATTTGAAGGTTATCCCAGCCAGTTCCAGCTTTGGAAATTACAGTGGCAGATGCTTTGCCTATAATCTTTAGCATCAATGAAACAGTTTTATTATTCATTTTGCTTTATTAAAGGCAGATCTTTCAGGCAATATGATACATGACACTTTTCATATTTATAGATGAATGGAAAAGAAAGAAAAGGAGAACACTTTCCAAGCTGGAAATTTTATATTTAATGCAAGATTTACATGAATTATAAAAAGTTCTTTGGGTACCTGCATTTTTTGTTTATTTCCTCTGAGTAGCTGCCTGTTCTAGTAATTACAAATAATTAGACTGATTCCTCTGAGAATACCCTCACTGGTGTGCAATGCTCTTTACCTTGATTATGTCAATTTGTTAGGGGACACTCTATTTAGGAAGAATATAACCTTTAATTTGAATCATTTCCAGTGAACATGAACAACTCCTATTAGGAATTTTGTGTAGCACTGTGGAAGCACAGATGATCAAAATCATTGAGTACTTCCAGTGATGCATTTTAAATGAATATTGATGCTTCCTGCATTTAAATAGTTATATAGCTTACCTTAGTAAGCATATAAAAGTAAGCATATAAAAATATATTTTAAAAAGCATTTTTTAAACATGTAAGATTTTCAGATCTATTAAAAAAATTGTGATATTGTGTTTGTGATTGTGTCCTTGAATGTGTGTATATAAGCCATGTAAAATATTTTATGAATAAATAATATATATTTGCCTATGTACATACATGCATGCATATCATATGAATAGCATGGATATAATAAAATATAGAAGTATATACACATGGAATATAATCTTTATGTTCTCATATAGGAAAGTATATGGTCTTTAACAACTAGTAACATTAAGTGGAAATAGTCGGTCACTGTATAGAAATACATTTTTACACTATCCACTGGGATAACACGTGTTTTCTTTTTCCTTTTTTTATTGAGAGATGTAAAATGCAATGTTGACCTGTATAGCCAATTTTTTGCAAATATTTATAAAAACATAAAGTCTCCAAGTTTTATAAAGGGAGCTATGAAATAAAAATTTACTCGCTTCTTGTGGATTTAGTCTTCCAGGCAAGCAATAGGATACACAACATTTTTCTTCTACTAGTGTAGCAGATCATCTATTAGGGAAAAAAAAAAAGTAGCTCCCAATAAGGTAGGAATGAAATCTGTATTTCTTAGGGCTTGGGTAATGATCATGATGAGAATTGGAGAAAACAGTCTAAAAGTAAAATAGAGGAAAAGCCATTCACACTCAGACAGAAGTTAATAAACAGATTCTCTTTTCCTCTGTTTAAGCTTTCAGCATTTTTTTTTAAATAGTCAGAAGAAAATAAAAAATACTCATGAGTTTGGCAGTTAAGTTGTACTCTCCATCTGAACTTCCATCCCAATGTCCCAAGACCCCACCACTAGAATATTGGCCAGATGGCATGCCCTTCAAAACAGATTGGGTTCGTTGACTTTTTYTGACTACAGCTCCAAGTATTGCTGACATGTAGCCAGATGCTAGTCTATCACTACTACTATGTGTGCCATAATGCTCTTAACAAACATCACTCTGTTGATGACAATGTAAAGTCAGTTTAAATTTTTAATTTTCTAAAAGCTTAGTTATTTTATTGCTGCTCTTTGGAGGGAAGGTGACGCTAAAGGAGGTATTCTGGAAAGAGTTTCTCATTGGCAGTGGGTATGCTATGCCTGGGCATGAAAAAAAAATCTCGGATTAGGATGACTGTTAGGTTTAGGCTTAGGGTTAGGGATGAGAGAAGAAGAAAGGGAAAGGATTCCATGGGAGTGTGTATGTGTTTGTGCAGAGAATACTAAGGGAATGTGCTTCCGTAGGGATTTGTACTAGTAGTTACTTCTGGACATCTCATATATGACATCTCATACTCCACTCATCAGATGGAGTGGTCTCCATCTCAGTTTTACCTTAAAAAAGTATAGGATTAGCTTTAGAGATAGGGTCAGGATTAGGATTAAGTTAGGGTTTGGGTTGAGAGAAAAGAGAAGGATGATACTGGAGTGGATGCAAAGGAAAGATGAKCATTGCCAAGAGAGATTTGCTGAGACAAGTTTCTTATTTGCACCACATTTGATCATTTCCAAACTTGGCGTGAAAAAAAAAATGGCTATGGTTTAGTGTTAGGGTAAGAGTTTGGTTAGAGAGAAGTAGCAAGGGGAATTATGCTGTTGGATTGCGTACGTGCAGATTCTGCAAAAGAAAAGAGAGTGCCAGAAGATCTGAGCTGGGGGTAGGTCGTAATYGGCTGCACCCCAGCACTTAATGTGAAAAAATATCTACAAATAGGATTATAAACAGGATGAGTGTTATAGGGTCTGCCAACGGAAGGTCCTGACTGCTGAGCAGTATTGGGAGGAGTTTCTTGTTGGCCCCACATATGGTGATCTAGGTCCTTTATGAGTCTAGAAAAAAATGTTTGGGTTAAGTTTAGTGTATTGAACAGAACAAAGGAAAAGGATACGATTGGGGTGGGTGTGTGCAGAAACTGCCAAGGCTAAACGAGAACTGGCAAAATCACTTTGCTGAGAGAAATCTCTTTTATGCATCACATATGGTGCTTTGCATACCAGACTTGACCTGAAAAAAAAAAAATGTGTAGGGGTAGGATTAAGATTACAGTTGATGTAACATGAAAGAGAACTGATAAATTTGGAGAGGGTATATGCAGGGATCYCAAAGGGAACTGAGCTGCCAAGAGAGCTGGACTAGAGTTAGTGTAAGAMCAAGAGTGGTCTCCAACCATCACATATTTTGGTCTCCATCCCAGACTTGTGAGAAAAAAAAAAAAAAAAACAGCATTAAGGTTAGGGTTACAATTCGAAGAAGGAGAAAGGGGAATGATGATATTGTTGTACATGTGTACAGGTGAGTSCTGTGAAAAGAGATATGCTGGGAAAAGTTTCTTGTCAGCACTAAATGTGGTGGTATCTCTCTCTCAGAGTTCATCTGCAGAAGTCTATGGTTAGGGTCATGCAAAAAAAGGGGAAGGATGCAGTTGAACAGGGTTTGTACAGGAGCTGCCAAGGGAACATAAAGGCTTCCACAGAGAGCTCTGCTAGGGATCTTTCTTGTTGACATCTAATATGGAGGTATGAGCCCAGCCTGGGACTAGAAGTAAGGTTGAGCGTTAGCATTAGGATTGAAATAATGTGAAAGGGAAGTGATGGAATTGGAGTGGGTTTATCGAAGGATTCAGTTGGACTGATATGTGCAGTGGCTGTGAAAGGAAGATGGGTGCTGCCAAGAGAGCAGTGCTGGGAGGAGTTTCTCATCAGCACTACATATGGTTTTATCCACTGTCAACATGCTCTACAGAAAGAGTTTAGGATTAGTTTTAGATTTAGGATTATGTTTGAGTCAAGGAAAAGGAATAATGACATCAGTGAAATGGAGGTGTATAGAGTATTCCAAGGTTGGACTGCATTTTGCCAAAGGAGGTGTGCTAGCATTGGCATCAAGTGCATTGTGCCTGTCCCTGTTCCTGACCTGACATGGACCCGGAAAAAAATACTGTGATTAGGGCAATTATTAGGTTTAGTTTTAGGCTTAGGGTTAATGTTGAGGAAATGAGAGAGGGGAACGATGCTGCTGGAGTGAGTACGTGCAGGGACTGGAAGGGGAGAGGAATGCTGCCAAGAGAGCTTTGCTGAGTGAAATTTCTTCTTTACACCACATATAGCGGTTTTCATAGCAGGCTTGGTCTGAATAAATATCTAGGCCTAGATTAAGGGTTTGGGTTGAGATAATGTGAAAGGGGAATGATGTCTTAGGAGTGGCTGTGTGCAGGAGCTCCAGAGAGAAGGTGAGTGCTGCTAAAAGAGCTGTGCTGGGAGGAGTTTCTAGTTAGCTGCACAAATGGTACTTTTCAAATCAGACTAATCTAAAAAAAAGTCTAGGATTAAGTTTAGGCTTAGTCTTAGGTTGAGTAAAGGAGAAAGGTTAATGATGCATTTGGAGTGGATGTTAGAAATGTACTTATGTGGAAATCATATTATGTGGTTCCGAAGAGAAACTCCTCCCAACACAGCTCTCTTGGCAGCCTTCACATCTCCTTGGCATCCTCTACACACAAACAATTCAATCAAAACAGTACCCTTTATTCTTCTTCTCCTCTCAAACCTAATCCTAAACCTAACTTTAACTGAAAACATTTTTTTTAGCTCAAATCTGGCATGTATTTCACCACATGTGGTTCTAATGAGACATTCCTCCAAGCACAGCTCTCCAGGCAGTACTCCTCTTTCACTTGTCAGGCCTAACACAAGACCTCTCCCATGCTATATTTTCCCTTTCTTCTTTTCTCAATCCTAATACTAACTCAAACCTTAAAACCTTAATCTAAACCCTATTTTTTTTTTTTTTCCAGAGGAAGGCTAGGATGGAGACCATCTTGTGTGGTACTGATGAGAAAGTCATTCCAACACAGTTCTTTTGGCAGTACTCCAAAGAGTCTTCTATTGGCAGCCACTGCACATGCCCTTGTCAACCATACCACTCCACTTTCTCCTCCATTCAGCCCTAACCTTATCCCTAACCCTAATCCCAACCCTAAACTAGACTATACTTTGGACAGAGACCACTATATTTTATGTCAATGAGATTCTCCTTCCAGCAGTTTTTTTGGCAGCACTCACCTTCCATAGACTACCTATACATGTGCTCTATAAACATGCTTTTTTACCTAGCCATAACCCTAACATTAGAGCTTTAATTCCTCATTCAGAATAAAATGAAATCTATAATGATATTTATTATTGTTTTTATAGTCAAAAGGAAGGYAGAGATAGGTATGTCCCTACTATGCCTGTGAATTTTCAAAGCTGTCAGACCCGGGGTCGGGGCGGGGGAAAAGCATTTAAAAGAAAGCATTTTCGGAATGTTAGTGATGTAATTAGGCAGTTAACTTATACTGAAGCCAATGTAATTGGCTGTAGTTTTTAATCTCAATAGACTTTAAGCATCCTTCTTTTTGCTGTAAGAATGATATTGAACTCTAACAGGTGATACATGCAACAGATAGATAGATATAGATACATTCATTGTAATATATGGATAGATATAGATTTAGGTATATTTAAGCTGTAAAACCAGTAATGTTAAGTAATACCATCATCTTGTATTTTGTTTGTTTATCCTCAGGGATAACGCAAGAGCAAAGCAAAAGATAGAGCAAATCCACTTTCTGATCCACACACATCTTTGTTATCCTACATGCTATCGTAGGATTGTGGAAACCACTGTCTGTTAAAACTGGTTTACAATTCAAGAGAGTTTGAAACTCAGTTAATGGYAAACCCTACTGAGCTATCGCAATAAGGATATTCCAATTTGTGAACATGAATCTCAGCCATTCTGTAGTTCTATGGAAATGAAATGAATCAATTATTAAGTAGAAATCTATATAAGAAACATTATAAGAAGCTCTGCCTGTGCTCTTTTCATCAGACTTCAAAGGGAATGTTCTCAAATGCTTTAAGAATACACTATAATTCAAAGGTTGCATTTAAATTGTGATATTAGCTGTAAGAACTAAGAGAACTAATTGTACATGCTGTTAAAAGAGTAACTTTTTTTTTTTCCCTTCTGAAGAGAAAGTGATAATTTCAGCACAGGATTTTTCCAAAGGCTTTTAAATTTCAAAATGAAAAGAAACATATCCTATCTTTTCTAGAACTATGAAGAAAGACAAATAAATCATTTTAATCTGATTCAAATATGACTGATTAAACTAGCATGAATTTAGTAAAGATTAAAGGTAGGACGAGAATAGTATTGAGCAGGGGGAGCACATTTCTGCACTAGGAAAGGAGGGGAGGGAACTAATAATGGAATATTATGACCAGTTTTAGTGTCCGTAGTTCAAGAAGAAAGTTAGCTGCAGAAGATTCAAAAAAGAGCATAACTATTATTCTTGTATCTAAAAGCACTCTGGATACTTTGAAAAAACAAATATTCATTCATTTCAATTTAACAAAGTTAAGCTTAACTTGGTCACTATATAGASAGAATGGACAACTGATAGTAGACAACACGTAAGAGTAAAAGAGAAAACAGTGAAAGTATCAATCAATAACAAGTAATCAGTATAGTGGTGGATTTTCTATTACATACTTACTGTAGAATAGATCTAAAAATGTTTTGTAAGGAATTAGAGATGAGCAGAGGGAAGCCTTATGCCTTTTCTTGTATGGAAAGACTCCACTGTGAGGATAGTGCGTAAACTACAACACTCGTCAAAAGAAAAAATAGTATCTTTACAAAGATCTTGGTTTTCTTTTTCTGTTTTTGTTTTTGATTTTTTTTACATTTATTATTTATCTCTGGAGGATAAGGGAACATATGTGAAACATTAATAACCTGTGAAATGTAATTTACTTGTCTTTAAACCAGGTGAAGTAAAGTAATAAAATAATTGCTATTAGTGTCATCTTTCTTAGGAATCTGTCCCTATTTTGTAATCTTTTGCAAGTTAGACATCTTTTACTCATGTGAGTTCTCTATCCTGGACAAATTCAGTGTGAATGGGTAACAAGCCTTCTCTCAGGAGCCCTCTCTCTCTTCCTTTRTGACTGACTCATAAATCCCTACAATGCAAGAAGGCAGGGAGGAGATGGCTGGGGTAAGGTGCCCATGTAGCTCAAGAAAGAATGTAGGCAGTGAATGACCATGCTTTTGCAAAGAAAGCTGAATTTATCTCAGAGCAAAGATACATAGAGAATGACCTTTGTTTTAGAGGAAGGGCTATGTAGGTGGTGAGAATCAACTAACAGTGTAATTGCTTCTTCCTGGGTTCGTTAAAAGAGAGTGAATATCTCCCTAACTTAGAYAGATCAGCATGAGTGGAGTGTAGAACTGGCTCAGCCCAACATGGAGTATAAAAAAKAGAAAACTAACAAAAGAATTGTTGGAAAGAAACCTCTGACCTCAATCCCAATATTCATTCTGGCAGCTGAGGATCCCTTGTATTGTGAGGCTGAATATGTTATAGAAACTGATAACTGATATGATAATCCTATTTGTACTCAGATGTATATTTGTAATTGCTAAGTGTATTTTACACTTGTATTGTGACTTCACTGGACTGCTCCACTGGCCACAGTGGAATCACTCTGCTAAATGAAAATCCAACATCAAATGCCTTCAAATAGGTAAATTTGATATTAAATATAGCACACCTTATGTCTGGAATATCAAAAAGAATCTACTCAGAGAATATTGCACTCTGACAATACTGAGTTAATACAAGCTGGATACCTCACAATTTTTTTTTTATTTTTCAGCAATTGGAATATAACTTAAACACTTACATACCTATCTTTACACTGGTTGCATATTTATAGAAAATAAATTTCTGGAGCTAAAGAAGGATTAGAAGTTTGCACTGAAATTGTTTGCTTTATATGTGGAAATATCCTGGAGGCATTACAGTGAGCAGTGACCAGTAAAATAAAGGTTTAAAGTACATATCACAAAGAAGATACAGCAACAACATCACACAGATAAATAAGTAACTAAACTTCTAATGAGAGATTTTTTTCCTTTCCATAAAGATGATATGGAAGTGTATTTCAAAATTAAAAACAAAAAGAAAGAAGTAAAAAAAAAAAATGAAGTTTAAGCTCATGTTACTACATTCTCTTCTTCATAGTCAACAATACAATAAGTCACAAATGGGTATAGGAAAAAAAGGGAGAACAGATGTGAAGAAATATTTGATCATGCAGAGACTCATAAAAATGTGGAATGGTCTATGAAGCAGAACTGTTGAGGCAAAAAGTCTGGGGCCATTGCAACAATTAAATAGAATCTTAGGAGACAAAGAGTGCTAAAAAGGAATGAATTTGATGGGTTGAGTGGTCTTTAGTCATTTAACCAATATTTCTATCTTTAATGTTTTTTTTTTTCTTCCCTTGGTTATACAGGGTGATGTTTCTCTTTCCATCTGTTATAAATTGTTCAGGATATTGCACAGTAAATTGAGGGCTTACAAGTTCATCTAGAAAAGTTCGTTACAGAGCTTTTTTTAACAGAAAATAAAAACAGAAAAAGACTCCCAGCAAAAGAGAGATTCTTAATTTAAATAAAGAAATGGCATTTCTGTTTAATCCATCCATCTCTACTGATCTGTGTGTTGATATACATTTATCCATGAAAATAGGAACCACCTTGATTGTCTTACTCATTTATGCTAGTCCCAAGAAGTTAATGAGATGAGTCATGTAATTAACATAAGTAGAGTTTGGCTTCTGTCTGAGATATATTAATGGTGTTTGGAATGCTTAATAAGTGTTCAATTATAATGCATATTTCATAATCCTCACTCCTCTGGTAATATAAGTCCTCAATGCTTTGCTAAAAATATCAATAACATATCCTGTTTGCATTTACAAATTTTAATAAGCAAGCCAGTTTTTAGGAGACACTACAGAAATCTAAATAAATAAAATGTATTTTATAAAAAATATAGTATTTTAAATTAGATATAAAAAATGCTTTTTAAAAKATGAAAAATATAGAAAAATTGTTGGGTTTGATTTTATTTCAGTTAGCATATTAGTTWTTATTCTGTTTTTGCTTTCAGTTCTAAAATGATAGATATTGAAGGAACAATATTCTTTGTAGTTAAGACTCWTCATGTATTGTTTAAGTACAAATTCATTTAAACACTGTAGAAACATTTCAATAAATTCTTTCAATTGCATGTGTGTTTAATTTCTTTTCAGACCATTAATGGTAAATTAATTCAATTTCTCACTCTTACACATTCAATATTTACCCCAATGACTTTAAGCATTTTTTGTTGCTTCTTGTTTTGATATCCATATCCCTGTGATATGTTTCTTTCTTCTAAGCAGTAGTATGGCTTCCGATCTTTARAGGTTAATTTTTGGAGTAAAAAGAAAATCAATGAACTACAGACGGGATATAAGTCAACTGTAATTTATCTTGTTCATACTTACATGCTATTCTCAAAAATTCAGGAGCTAATAAAATACACAGAGCATTTTTCATTTTTCTGGATATCAACCAATGCTTTTTTTTTCCTTTTTTTTTAAATAAAAAGTTGAAAGATTTGGTGTTGTAGAGGAGAGGGAAGAGTATGAAGTCTAATCTATCAGTGTTCCTTTGCAAACAAGTAAATTGCCAAAAGAACCTGGAGCTGAGATATGCGGTAGATACAAACTAAGCTTGTTTAGGTCAGACTTGCAAGGACCAAGTCAGGCATGGGGGAGGGGTAGAAAAAGGGACAGCCTTGGCAGTAAATAAGTGGAAGTGAATGAGAAAGAGGAGGCCTGGAAAGCAAAAGGACAATTCCTTTTGGTATAACTAAACCACTGAGAAGTCTTGATGGAGCTCTCAAACACAGATTAAGAGGACAATTGCAAGAGCACAGGTCTTCCATATTGACTGGTTGATTCAGACCATTTCAGTGAAGTCTTCCCAGATAGTGACTAGGCATGCTATGAAAATACAGTTCACTCCCTTCAATTGCTGTTAACAAAAGAGAATATGATGCAACTGAAGCCAAATTGATTATCTCTACCCAATCATCTAATATTTTTCCGGAATGCTTTGCTCCTTTACATACCATACGTATAGTACATATACATACATACATATACACATACATAGACATACATATATATATACACACATACACATACACGTACATATGATATTCTTTGCATACCATACAAGCGCCATGCCCTGAAAGAAGGATCTTTATATGTGTATGAATCAGAATCCTAAATTTTGGCATACTAAGGTTAAAAAAAAAACAAAACAAAAACTTAAATTATTATGCCTAGGTATGAGTATACCTAGTTATGAATTGAAATGAGACTTAGACCAGGATCAAGGTAATGCTGATGCATCCAATTGGCTAACTAMCTCGTCTGGACTTGAGCCACCCATGTCACAAATTTCTGTCACAAATTTTCCTGGCTTTATTTTATATGCTAATATGAAATAAGGGCATACCTATAACCTCAAACTTGCTCTGAGTAACAGAAGTAGGAACATTAAAATTGATTTGCATAACTTGAGTAAAATCAGAGTCATCGAGGTATTAGTTCTAACTTGTTTTCTCTTGAAGAAGTTCTATTTTGTATTAAAAATTAAATAGTAATGACTTGTAAGCAGCAAAGCTTGATATACCCAAGAGACGAATTGTGTTAACAAAGGAAAAATTCTGAATGATGGGGGTTTTTTGTGCCTTTTTTTTTTTTTTTTTTGTCACAACAACCATCTCATTGTCAACTTTTCAAGGGTTCCTCATTTAAAAATAAGCTTTGAKTAAAATCAGAGTCATCGAGGTATTAGTTCTAACTTGTTTTCTCTTGAAGAAGTTCTATTTTGTATTAAAAATTAAATAGTAATGACTTGTAAGCAGCAAAGCTTGATATACCCAAGAGACGAATTGTGTTAACAAAGGAAAAATTCTGAATGATGGGGGTTTTTTGTGCCTTTTTTTTTTTTTTTTGTGGACACAACAACCATCTCATTGTCTACTTTCCAAGGCTGCTTCATTTAAAATAAATGTAAATTAAATTTCTAAATCATACAGGTAGTTCATGAGAAAGTGTAACATCAAACAAGCTGCCTGACTCCAAAATAGTCATTAACCTTGTCACAGCTACCTGTATGCTTGAAAGCTATATTTAAAATAACATTGGAAAAAAGAAATTACATTACAAGTAGAAGAGAATCTTTTATTCTTTTTCAAACATATTTGACAGCATGAGCTGTAAAGAAAATCAGAACTGTGTTGTAGAAAGAATTTGTTATTGTGTTTTCATTGACTAGTTTAAAATAAGTTTCCTTCTCATGCATTTTGAAAAAAAAAAAAAAAAAAGGGATTTGACAAACACCTTTTTTTGTTATCTATGTCCAACCAGCCCTCCTGAAAATCCATCACAGGCTAGTAGTTTTATAATCTGCACAAATTTTATTAGTAATTACCAAGGAGTTTATTTTTCAGGAAAAATGAAAGACAGTTAAAAATATTTAATATTCGGTATCTACCGGAAAATTAGCACACACTACCACAGACCTACCTATTGACAATAAGAAAGAAAAAAAAAGAAGTAGTAGAAATCAATGAGTCCAGCTACCTATGAGTGATCCTTTGCTGTTTATAATTGAGGTGTGGATATCCTTCTTGCAAGGCACTGTGACAGTTAAAAATTTGCATTGATTCAACCAGTACCCAGATATACTTATGAAAGGGGGAAAAAAAAGTCTCTTGACAGCCATTAAAAATCAAAATTACCTCAGGCTGAGGAATTTGCAAGTTGCTGGAGGCTGGCAAAATAGTCAGGGAAACAAACTCACTATAGTTTTGTTCTATTATTATGCTCCTTCACAGTAATCCCTTTTTAGCTACTGCTGAAAACAGAGTAACAGAGTATTGGACTGATGGGCCTCTAGGCTGACACGCTGCATAGCTTGGTCATTTTAATGTTCTTGTGGTGCTGGKKKTTTTTTTTTTTTTTTTTAGTGGCTGAGCTGTATGTAGGAATAGGAAACTTTCTGGCAGTGTGTGCCTGTGTTTTCTGAATGCGTCAATAAGGACATATATTTCAATTAAAATATAATTTTTTCTTCTTCAAGATTTTCAGATTATCAGCCTAGACTCCTCCTTAGAATCATATGTTTGGAAGGGATCTCTAGAGATCATCTAGTCCAACCCCCCTGCACACGCAGGGTCTCCTAGAGCATGTGGCACAGGGTGGGTGTCCAAGTGGGTTTTTGAAGATCTCCAGAGAAGGAGACTCCACAACCTCTCTGGGCAGCCTGTTCCAATGCTCTGTCACCCTCACTGTCAAGAAATTCTTTCGCAGTTTCCTGTGGAACTTTTGGTGCTTCAATTTGTGGCCGTTTCCTCTAGTCCTATCGCTGTCCACCACCGCGAAGAGGCCRGCCCCATCCTCCTTGCTCCTTCCCTTGAGGTACTTATACACACTGATGAGATCCCTTCTCAGTCTTTCTTCTCCAGGCTGAAGAGGCCCAGCTCTCTCAGCCTTTGCTCATAGGGCAGATGTTCCAGAGCCTTAATCATCTTCGTAGCCCTGTGCTGGACTCTCTCTAGCAGTTCCACATCTCTCTTGCTTTGGGGAGCCCAGAACTGCGCACAGTACTCGAGGTKCGGCCTCACCAGGGCTAAGTAGAAGGGCAGAATCACCTCCCTTGACCTGCTGGAGACACTCTTCTTAATGCACCCCWGGATCCCATTGGCCTTCTTGGCCACGAGGGCAYACTGCTGCCTCATGGTCAACTTGTTGTCCATCATGACGGCCACAAATTGAGGCACCAAAAGTTCCACAGGAACTTGAGAAAGAATTTCTTAACAGTGAGGGTGACAGCACCGGAACACGCTGCCCAGAGAAGTGGTAGAGTCTCCTTCTCTGGAGATCTTTAAAACCCGCTTGGACACCACTCTGTGCCACATGCTGTAGGTGACCCTGCGTGTGCAGGGGCGTTGGATCTCTAGAGGTCCCTTCCAACCTTAAGCATTCTATGATTCTATGATTCTATGACACCCAGGTCTCTYTCTGCAGGGCTGCTCTCCAGGAGGTCAGTCCCCAGCCTGTACTGCTGTCTGGGGTTATTCCTCCCCAGGTGCAGGACCCTRCACTTGCCCTTGTTGAACTTCATGYGGTTTCTCACCGCCCAGTTGTCCAGTCTGTCCAGGTCCCTCTGGATAGCAGCACAGCCCTCAGGGCTACCAGCTATTCCTCCCARYTTWGTATCATCAGCAAACTTGCYGAGGGAGCACTCCATCCCTTCATTCAGGTTGTTAATGAATAAGTTGAACAGGACCAGACCAAGAACTGTCCTCTGGAGGACGCCGCTTAGAAATCCTCTCCTATTTTATATTAATTACCTAGATTAGTTTGCAAAGTTTTAGTTGACTTGAATCTCAGAACGGCAGATAGAGTACTACTGAAATCAGTGATGCTTTCCTGTTTACCAGGGTGATGGAAGAATGAGCAAAACAATTTTCTTTTCAGAAGAGAAATAMTCAGTTTTGCTCATTAGATTTAAAAAAAAAAAAAACCCTTATATTTACCAAGAAAATTTCAATTTAATTTTCTTTCTCTAAAGTTAATAAATATGCATATTAAATTCCTTTWTTAAATTCTTTATCTGTTTTAGCGGTTTGAATTTATAACTCATGGGATAATTTTATTGCTTAATATATGCAATAAACGTTATTGTTTATATTTGGTTTCTGTCTCTTATAAAGGTCTATAAAACTTAAAATTATCTGCCACATGAATACATGGAAAAGTATGTAACTATGCAGAACAGGTTGTTTATTAACATCAGTTAAGAAATGACCAATATTTATTATAATGTGAAAACATATGTGAAGCTATCAATGTAAATGAAATGACTGCCAAGGGTATTTGCAAAGAATCTCTCCTTTATTTTTGTTTTGGAAATGTTTGCTAATGTCTTGAGGGGTGAGACCTTTTTAACAGGGAAAATAACAACATAATTTAATAGGCTATTTTATTTTTATTTTATTCTTTTCTTACGTGTGTATTGTTTAGTATTTGGAATCCTTGCTTCAAAAATACTCATTTTCTTAAATTTTTTAAAAAGTCTTCAATCAAATGCAGCTTTATGAATTTATTTCTAACAAAGTCAACCAGTGACACAAATCCATTTGGCTTATTCATATTATATGAAAATCTATAGACTAGACTGAAGATTTATTCTTTTTGTGTTTCCTATTTTCTAAAGATCTTTAGAATGTCTTATAATTTGAGTTACTCAAGCTGCAGCTTTCTACTACTTTTTACATAAGTTTAACTGTGTGGGTGTATATATATATGCATATACACACGTATATATATACAGTTTTGGGTGCAATSTATCATGTAGATAGGGAGGATAACACAACTCAGAGAGCTCTGTAGGAAGACTAAGATGGACTGAGAATTCTTTTGAGATTTTGAAGAAAACAATAACTGTACCTACTATATTGCTAACTGTTGTGACTGGTCATGGCACTTCTTTATCTGTTCATCATAATATAAAGTAAATCTCATGAGTGTTTATGAGAAAATAAGATTTTGCCAGACTGTCAAACAAATAATGATGTCAATATTATCTTTCTGTTTAGCTTATTTATGGAAAGTTTAAAAGGTAAAATGAGTGCTCCTCTGTTAATAGAAAATAGTGATTGTAAATATACTATATTTCTAGCACTTTCTCTTATAGAATATTAATAGGTTTTATAGAATAGCAACATAAATCCCCCTCTCAGATCACCATGTTTGATGACTGAGTCAGTTAACACAAATTGCAMAATGTTGGTAATTTGATAACTAATTATTTAGATTTCATTACACTGAACTGCATTTACCATCTGCTGTCCCTACTACATAAATAGTCCTAAAGATTTTGGATATAGCCATATCATTACTACTGTTTGCTCAAAGTTTAATTTTAATACTGTGTGTTTCAATATTGTTTGTGAATGCTGTTTTCACTACCATTTTCCAAGGGATATATGGGGCCTTCTCTGTAAAGCTCTTTTCCTTGTTACTGCTGTTTTGTGATATCACAGACTTGCTCAGCAAAGTGTCTGAAAAATGAAGTAAAGATTTCATGTATGTAGAAACATGATATAATTTAGTTTGGAAAAAACTAGTCCAACCTCCTCAGAGCCAGATCACCTAGTGCAGGTTGTTCAGGGTCAATGTCCAGTACCTGCAAGGATGGAGACCCAGAAACCTCCACTGATAACCTCCTCTGACATATAGCTACCTCATCTTGAAAATATTTCTTCATCAATATCTTATATTTGTATCTGTAGATCTTATAAAATGTTTCCATATGAGAGAAGGCTTTTTTCCCTTTCTGTTATTTTCTATTTCACCAAATTGGTTCATGTTTGAGAGAGAAAAAAATAGAAMTGTTAAAAAGAAAGGAATGGGAGAAATGAAGGAGTAGAAAATGAACAATATATAGTGTACAGCAAAACCACATAGTATACAGCAATGCTTAATCCTGGGATGGACAGGTTATTTGTATCACAAATAGCAGTTGGGCTTGAAGAGAATTGTACAATCTGGTGCTGACAGATTAATTCCTTGATAGAGAAGATCCTCAGACCTAATTCTGCAATGAACTTCCAGAATACTAGAATTAAGTGCAGTGGTTTATAGAGGCCATYCTAAAAGTTTTGCTTAATGTGAGACACAGATAGTAAAGTATTGCTGCAATACAACATTTCATTCAATAAAATTCAAACATATAATTCAAAAGTGATTGTACAGGCTTCATACAAAAGCCCAGGGGCTTTCAGTGGTCCAGAGACTGCTTTGAGAGTTCCTGCTAGACTTCCTAAGTTTCCAGGAAAATAGAAACCAGGAAAATTAAAGCAAGGTTGATGATTTTACTATTGTAAAAATTGTTGTTTCCTCTGCCAGGAAATGTACATAAATTACCATTTTTTTWAAATATATAAACAAGGCTTCTGAACCCTGTTTTTACTATTATTTACCATTAGTACATTTATGCTTCTAAATTTAAAGTTTAAATTAAAATGCCAACTCTCTTTTTTTTTTTTGTATATCTGATGGCTTTATTTGTTGAAATACTAACTCAACATACCCATTTGTTTATACAAATGTTGAATGTGTTTTCTTTCCTGACTTGCTTTCACCAATAAGCCTCCACACCCTATTAAAGCTATTTTGAAGCTATTTTACACTAGCTTTTTAGCATAAAATATAGTAGGAATACTGTTTTGAGGGTTAGTTTTTCAACTGGTATTAACACCCATTACTCATTTTAGTTCAATTTCAGTAGTACTATGTTGTACTTCATCACATACATTTATTATTTTGAATATCATATGTTGCAGCATTTATTTAGAAAGTTTGCTTTTTTATTTTTGGTTCTAGCTTTTTTTTTTTTTTCAACATTGGATAGGCAAGAATTTTCAAGGAAGGAATAGCTATTGTAAAGACTTGCTTTTTCATTTATTCAAAACAAATCCTGTATCTTCTCCTTGAGAGGATCAATCCAAGAAAAAACTGAACTAATTATAATATAAGACTTTGTTCYACTTCTTCATACTCCAAGTTATTCATCAAATAAATAAATTGCCTTCAGAAAAATTTTCACTGCCATTGAATGAAAAGCTCAGAACTGTATTTTTTCCTGTATTACATTATCATCCTTTCAAAGATGCTTTAAGCCAGGATATAACTTAAACTAAGGAATTAGACATTCTTCCTGATTAGACTGAGAGTTTATGAACTCGTGGTTCACTAACAGTGGAATTTAGCCTCATATTCAAAAATCTGACTCTACATGTCTACAAATCCATAGAGAGTTGAAATGCTAAACTTAATTCACTGTGGCTATCTACATTTATAAGGTATAGCAAAAGAGCATTTTATCAGGATATGTATGTTTAACATATGTATTATAACATTAAAACAATAATCATATAGTTGGTGCTTACATATATAGCAGAGATAAGAAGTAGTACTTTAAAACATCAGGATTATGGATGGAAAAATACTTAGTCTATTGTTACAAATAACTGTTATGGAGTTCTGATAACTACAGCAGGAAATATGATGCAAAAGGGTTTTCCCAAGAASAGCAGATGGTAGGAAATCTACACTTGATCATTTTAACATTTTTAACTGTTCTCTCCCATAGCAAGTCACAAAACATAAGATATACTACCAGATAATTATCCTAATGACTTCTAAATAGATTAAAATTCAATGTATCAGATTCACAACTTTTCAAGAAAGAAAGAAAGAAAGAAAGAAAGAAGGAAAGAAAGAAAGAAGGAAAGAAAGAAGGAAAGAAAGAAAGAAGGAAAGAAGGAAGGAAGGAAGGAAGGAAGGAAGGAA
>PTEX01000318.1:127979-153695 GCA_003342815.1 Eudromia elegans
AAAGAAAGAAAGAAAGAAAGAAAGAAAGAAAGAAAGAAAGAAAGAAAGAAAGAAAGAAAGAAAGAAAGAAAGAAAGAAAGAAAGAAAGAAAGAAAAAGGTTCTTAATTTTTCTGGATTAATTTCTCTACATCAGTGTTCTAGTTTCTAAATTGTAGACGTCATTTAGAATGGTGAAGTTTTAAAAATAATCCCGTGATTTCCTTTTACTATATAGGCAATAAATCTTTTAATCTACTCTTCTGATACATGGAAAGAATCAATATGATGTTCTCCATCTCTAAACTGAATATACATTTTGTTTTCAACATATACAATATGCCAGTTTTAATGAAAGCATCTAGAGAATAAGGTCATTCTGTTTTGCAAAACTGATTATGAACTATATTTTTCCAGTTRTATATTTAAAAGCAATTTAACAGTTTTCTGAATGGAGAGAGTTTTAACCATTCAGAAATTGAAAATTCAGAAAGATTCAATACCTCTACAGCAATAGAATCTCTCTACAAACAAAGTAAATCCATTTTTAAACAAGTTTTGTAAATCAGCATAGGTAAAACCACCACTCATTTATCTKATAATTTCTTGATTGCCTTAGATAATTGAAAATAACTAAATGAAATCACAGATCAATATTTATTTGTTAACTTGAATTTTGAATTAGCTCTTTTATATATGGTAAATTCATGGTTTATATGTTGAGAGTAGCTTTTTGAGAGCTGAGAGTGCATCTGTTTTCACCTTTTTTTCCCCTGTTTCTGATACACATTGATACTTTTATGGTAAGTTTTTAAATAATTCCAGGTGCACTCCATTTTAAACTGAATATGACTATGATGGAGATACTGGGAAGCAAAAACTGCAAAGCAGAATTCTGTTTTTATGCATTGCAGGAAAGACAAACAGAACACTGAGGTCTGTCACAAAGACATCTYAAAAGTGGCTTTTTATTGAGTGTCCTGTGTAAATCAGCTTTACCATCAATTTTGCAGCCATTTATAGTCAAAAGTAATGAGTGTCTGAGCTAATAGGTTTCAACATAATATATTAGAAAATCAAAGTAGGAGTGTAATGAATGAAAACTGCATTCAACTTTAAAAGGCAATATTGATACTTTTTTTTCCTGCTGAGGCAATTACATGAACAGCAAAGGTTTTGATGCTATTAGCTGTTGACAATTTAGTTATTGTAGGGGTTTTCTTAGAGGGTTCTCCCAAAATATGGAAGTATTGCACAACACAAAGATAGATATATATATAAATGGGAATTGCAAATCTCTGTTGCATTAAATTTAAATCAAAACCTAATATATATGGAAAGTTTAAAACAAGAGGAATTTTCTTTTGTCTGTGAAAGAAATTGAATTATTTGTGCAGACACAACAGGTCTATTTTTTATCTTATATTAAAATAAAAATTAATTCTATCTTCTTTTTTTATCTATTTCCCTTACCTTTAATAAATCACAGAATATCTGCAAAGGCAAAATTCTATTTCTTAAACATCAATGAGCATTTTACAAGCCTAATTCGAATTATACTTGCTTTGAAAAAAGGAATGAGTGGTTCAGACATATAACCAGGAAATTGTAAGCAGAAAAAGATGGCAAGGAATACATAAGAAATATTTCATACTTGAAAATAGTGTAAAGATGGGCTCAGAGAGGTGTACAGTACTGAAATTATGAGGCATAACTAACCTGCCTACAAACTGATGGGGCTTAGTATCAGTGACCTATCTGATCAATTCCTTTGTTTTTGGAAACATTTTTTCTATTCTTCAGAACAGTTGGTGTATTTTATCTATTTGAAAGACAATAGCAAGACTAGCAGTGACAAACAAATGTTTTCAGCTTTGCATTGGAAAAATAACTTCACAATGTAGTGATTCTTTTTCTTAGTGCTGTGAAAACACTATTTTCACAATTCATCTATGGTTGACCATAAAGCTGAGCACAGGYAGAAGATCTTCTGAAGCTACTTCTATGCATACCAAACAGGTTKCTCCAAGTAAGGATTTTTTCAGGAGCAATAACCCTTTATACTGAAAATCCACTGGGGAGAGCAAGAGTTAAAATTTTGAAACTTGCAGTTCAATTTTTAGTATTAATTCTGGACTGCACCTTTAACTATGTGCATAAGCAAAAAGAAACTTCAGGTACATTTGTCATCTGATTTTGCATTTAGGTTTGTTTATGCATTTTTTTTAACAATTGCACTAAATTAATTTTGTTTTTAGCAAAAGAAAAACTTGATGTTATACATACATTTATCCYCTCTGTTTTGCTATGATTGTTTTACATAGAAAAAGGAATTTGGGTTGAAACCTCTTCTCTACTTAGATATTCTTAATTATCATGAAAATTGTAAAGTAAGTGCTAACTTTGTCTGGTACAAATAAACCTACAGGCTGTGTCAGAACAGRGCTTGTGAAAAAATCTTAAATTGTGTCTCATTTTGCAGGAATATGTGAAAATGAAACACTGCAGCTTAATTGTTGATTACGATCTCAATGACAGACTTCAAAAATATAGTGTCACAATATATCTGCAACTGTATCAACTCTATGTTATATTAATTGAGGACTGGTGAAGGTAGGTAGGCTTGTGGTTTTGTTGAGGGAGAAATTACTGTCAAGGTGATGACACATCTTAATGAACATCAGTTAAGCACCAATAGAAAATTTGATTATCAACTAAATATTTTTMATTGAAGAATATCACAATGGAGGTGTTATATGTTAGCGAAAATGTATGTTAGAAATGTCTTCATATTATCACCTCTGAGTTAGTTTGGATGCCTTATAACCCTATTTTCTGTTGAGATGATATCTGATTTCTTAAATTTTGTACTTTTTACTACACCATTACAAATACTTCTGCAAGCATCATAGCACAAGATGAGTAATTCTGAAACCTGCACGTTGTCTTTGGCATTGAAACACTTTTGTTTCCAAAATGTTTTTGTAAAAAAAAAGTGATTTCCAATCCAACCAGCTGCAGTATTCACTGACATCATTTAAAACTRATCTTTTTAGAGGATCTCTGAGTATTTGAAAGCACAGCCTAAAATCACTAAAATTCTCAAAATATCTATGAAGACCATCATTTTATTTAAATAGAAAAATCTTAAATTGTGGACAAATAAAACATAATTCTTTGTTATAAACTTCACTCCACACGTTTTACTTATTAAATTCACACTTGCAAGAAATGTACATTCATAATATGACTTATTTTCAACACCTGATGCAAATTAGGTGAGGTGTTTATACAAATGTACAGATGTACAAATACACACATTTGCCTTTTTTCCCCATTGTTTTGGTAATGGCAGAAGGAGAAGTTTTTTTCTTCTCATGGTCACTTACCTCTGGCTTAGTGCTCATGATACCTCAGAGTGATTTCCTGAACAAGGAAAAGCTAGACCCAATTTTTGGAGGAGTGAGGAAGGAGTGTATGTGTTACAAACAATAGTTACTAGATATGTAAGCARGATCACAAAAATATCATTTGACAAATTTTTCTATACTGCAGTACAGAACCACATGAAGATTTTATTTGTTTATTTATTTATCTAGGCTTTATTGAGACTGGCAGAATATTCAAAACAGGAAACTCTGCTCTTAAGATGGCATAAGTTTCATCATTCATAATGACCAATTATTTGCGTCAGAGGTAAAATCTCCTGCTCACTGAGAGTAATCTGTGAGTTTTTAGTAGAGGCTTGAGACAGACCATAGCCTGTGCAATGCTTCACTCTTCTACTTGGATATGTGGATATCTATCTATCTATCTATCTATCTATCTATCTATCTATCTATCTATCTATCTATCTACCTACCTACCTACCTACCTACCTACCTACCTACCTACCTACCTATTTATCTAGTTTATTAATGGGGCAGTGAATTCAGGCAGACCAATCTACTGTCCCTGGCTCTATATGCTCCATATCATGTCCCTAATTTGTGCAGAAAATAACTTAAATTCTGCATTCAAAAGCAAGCTCTATAAAAGCCCAGGTGGCTCCACACAGCCATTTTATCTAAACCACAGTTATTTAAGAAAAATCATGGTGAGTGAGAATTATATATTTATTTATTTTTATATCAGGGATTATGAGTACGTAGGTTGGTTATTTAAAACCTGTCAACTATCCCTCATTGTGAAGGATGTCTCTTATTTCAGACTTAAACCAGATGTTATGCTAAATTTCTTCTTTTAAATTACTTACCTGAGAAATGCTGAATCAGTAAATTGAAGTGATTCAAAATTTTACGCTGAGTCTGCTGTCACAGAAAGGACTGTGACGGGGGGCCTCAGCACTGGGATCACATTTACTGCCATTCCTATTCCTTATTTAAGTGACAACAGAGGAGCTTTCCCAACGGAGAAATGTACAGGGAAATAACTTTTTTTTTTTTCAGTGAAGAGTAAGAAGACGAGAGAGAGACATCATCATCACAGTCCTGAATGATGCTATGTTCCATTTTCTCTCATGTCCCCTATTTCTTGGCTGTGAGAAAACTGCATATGAAATAAAAGACAAAAATCTAAATGTTCTTTCTTTATAAGCTCATATATTATTTTGTCCTTTTCTGAGAAATGAAAAKATAGCTAAGCAGATGATCACATTGTCAATATAAGAATGCAGAAATCAAGTGTTATAATTTTAAATTTATGAGTTCATTTTAAAGAGAAATTTAAATATCAGTGAGTATAATATTAAAAGAAAAAAAAAATCTAGCATCACTTCCTTTTGATTCCACTTCTGAAATGGAAATAAAAATAAATAATAATAAAAATAAAGACAGAAACTCAGTATGAATATTTAAAAACAAAATAAGTAAGACAATTATCAGACTGAAGGCTAAGTTATCAGACCAGGAAAATAAGCCTGAATTTGTTATAGCAAATGAAAGGAAGCAAGTGATTTAGTGAATTGTAAGATCATCAATAGACAGAGAGATATAAAATCTACACATATTTATTAATGGACATGAATGATGAGAGTATTTAGATGTATTTAAAAGGTGAAAATGAATTGTATGTCATATTGCGTCCTCATATTTCTTCCATGTTTCCACCTCTGTAAATAGTCTTGTGATTGTGTAAATGACTTTGGACAAGGTCTTTGTTCTTTTCCATGACAGCATGTCTGTCATCTTTTCAATGACCAGAAACTAAYCATGCAGCGATTAATAAAATTCTTTGTATGAAAATATAAACCCATAATGTATAAAGTACATTAAGTGTTTTGAAGACAAGATTTTTTTAATGCTGTTTGTTTAAGATGCATGTGTAGTATCATTGCAGTATCTGYTACCTGAAGCAGACTGACCATTTTTTACAGCAGCAGCAAGATTAATGTGGTTGTTTAATAGCCTAATTAGGTATAAATTTGGTTTCTCAGGTGTCTGAAAAGTCCTTGAGTTTTCTGAAGAAAGATTCAGGAGAGGAGTATTTTTTATGGAACAGGAATTGCAAAATTTTCTTTCGTATATATATATTTTTTTTCTGAAAAATAATGAAAAACAGAAAAAATCTTCAATAAAGATTATGTTTTGGAGTGATTTTCATCTTGTGAATCATATTTAAGGTGTCATTCTGATAAACAAAATATCCTTCTCTGGATATCCGTCTCTTTTCCATTTTACTTATCCATCCTACTTATAAGGAGTCATCAATGAGATATATCTGGGTTAATATATGTAAATATATATATATAATATATATATTTTATATATACTTTATATATATGTAAATATGTATATATATATGTATATATATATGTATATGTATATATATTATATATATGTATATATATATGTAAATATATATAAAGTATATAAAGTACAGTATACACAAATACATACTTTTATTTCTTTTTTCAGCCAAGCAATCATTCTCTGTGACAGAACATGATTTATTGCCAAGAAAATGAATGTAAAAAAAGCATCATAAGCATGTAAAGCAAGCAACAAATCATATACAAAGTGTGAGGGTTGGTAAGTAAAGAATCTTTTCATTTCCCAGAGGAAGAGAAAWTTGCTAACTGGAGACATCAGTTGCCCCCATCATGACATATGGGCAATTCTCTCACAGCATGAGTTCTTATTTTCTAGAATTTGCTTGCATGCTTTGAGAGCATGTTAATGATCAGAAGCAAGAAATAAGTACCTTCCAAGTTACTTATATTATGGGAATCTTCAAAGACAAGTCTAGGTTACAGTCCGTGAATCTAAATTTGATTCCTCAAAATGATGCACTGTTAGTATGATGCTTAAAAGTTTCAAGAAATACGAGCAATCTGCCAGCAAGAAAAAAATAAGCAAGTTAGTTTTCCACATGTTTGCATGGTAAAATGTACAGGATATTATCTTTTTCTTCCCCAGACACAGGTAGGAAGAAAACAAAATCTATTTTATTCATTGAGATCTATTTTATCTATTGGGAATAGTTTAGAAACAAGATTAGACGTTCAAGACACGAAGACAAGAAGTCTATGAATAACAGAGATATTTCTGATCTCAGGTTCAGTTTTTAAAATTCTAATTTCCTCTCACCTGGCATCACAAATTCTGCACTTTCATCAACAAGACATCCATTTGCCAYGATGAACAGGTTAAACTTAATATCCTTTGGGCTGAGAGCTTGTCTTATCCCAACATCACAAAAGTTGGCACCTTTCCTTACATCCTCAAACTACTGCCTGGACAACAGTCTCCCTTAGAGAATATCAGAAATAATTTTTCTAAAAAAGACACTGGGCAGAATATTTGGTGGAATTCCTGTCTTAAAAACAATATATAATGCTATTTTCATATGTTGCAAACCATAAATCTAACTTTCCCTCACCAAAATCAGTAGGTTTTCTGATGGGATCTAGATCAAATAAAAGTATCTATTAAATCAGTTCTCTAACTTACATGTGCTATAGAACCTTCATTTTTTAAACACTAGGAACTGTTTCCAAAACTTTGTGTCAACTTCGGGCAGGATATCATATGGCTGTAAAAATACATATATATATATATATAATATATATATATATATATATAAATCATCTCAAAGGGCTCAAATGAGCTTGCAGAGTTCAGGTAAAACATGAATTGTCAACAAAATAAAGTTTCCTACATTCAGATTGGGCAAATATTTCCATTTGATAAATAACACGAAATACTCATTTGAGATATAACAMAAAATACACAAAAAGCTCCTGTAGGAGTCATTAGAGGATAAGTTTGGAATATTTATTCAGAGGAATACAGTAATTACAACACATCATCTTTTATGCAATTAATTTATATTTGGACTCTCTTACATTTTATGTTTCTAGAATTTGTTGCAAACATTGCATCACATTTGGAAAGTTTGTGAAAATGGAAGACAAGTTTCTATTTTTCCTTTAAGGTTCAAAAATATCTGAGTATTTCTGTCTGCTTTTTCTCTTAGGCATTTTGGGAGTTAGTTTTCATATCAATTAGTTCAGCAGTCATGTTTTGCTCTGTAGCATCAATGGGAGTGTGATTACATATTATCATAACTGATGAGCATAAATAGCCTTTAATCTTAACGCTTTAAATCTAAGTTTACTAAAAGCATAAAGCTTTTAATTGCTTTATATTCCTATAGAAAGACATTTTTTTTCTCATTGAAATTCATAAAATTGTTCCCATAGATGGAAGCAGAGTGTTCTATGTATTTTTCGATCATCCTATTCACTACTTATAGTTGTTTTAATTTAAATTAATTATTTCCATATGTAATTACTTTTTTTCCATTTACTTATCACTTCTTTATCAGATGCAGCCACCTCAGTCAGCATCTATGTCATTACAGTTTGACATTCTTCAGCTGTATTTAACCACTGKCTCTAATTCATAAGATGTATCTTTATCACTCTGCCTGATAAAAGTGCATATTAGCAAGCTCCTTGACACAGCAAATACAGTTCCACTTTACTTACTCCAAAAGGGACTTTTAAGTAACATAAAGGACTAATATAGCCAAATAATTGTGAAAATGGGTCAAAAGAGCAACAGTATTCATGCTGACTTTCAATATACTGACCAAGAATAAGCCTAGAGTTAGCTGTCACAGTSTAGAAGGGGCAGTCACAAAGCTTAAGTCTTCCCATTTATCCCATTTATGGGAGACAGAGAAAAGTCCTTCTGCATTCTGGAGTTTCCACGTAAGGTTAGTTACCCAGGTCCATTTAAAAAAACCTTGTTTTGCTTGATCTGCCTGCCTTTTGCAACAATTACCTCCATGTTAAAGAAAACATACTGAGAAAGGGGGAGATAGAGGTCTGTTTCTTTTCCGTGCCTGAGTAGATTCAAAACCATATTTCAATTTTCCACCTTAGTGCCCTAACCATATTGTAAGCTACTAAGTCTATTAAGATTGTTCCACTTTGCGGAGTATAATTTAAGAGTCACTGGGTCGTACAAAGAGAACACAAAAGGGAGAACACTTTTAAGTTTTAATGGTTACAGCAGTTTCTATAGTTTAACAGCTGCCCTGTAAAGTTAGAAAGATTCTTCAGTCAAGCTAAGGTTATTACCAGTCTTGCTATACACACACATGCAAAATAGCTATATATAATATTTATAAATTATATACATAATGTTTATATGCATATGTCAACATACCCTATGCAGCCAAATGTCTTACTGTCTTTTATAAACATGTCTATCCATTGTATCAGTTTACTAATAGTCAATCATACATTCATTCATTCATGATGCATTCGGAAAATGTAACATTACAGAATATGACCTATACTTTGAGGAAGAGGATTTAAATAACTTATAAGATTATGTTAGAGTGAAACTGAAGAAATCGCAAGATGCCTGCATTGAAAGAATCACATCCAAAGCATATACCTTGAATAYATCATGGCTAAAACTACTAATAAAAGTAAAACAAACTCCTGAAAAAAAAATTAATATCATTTGCATCGTAGTGTTTATGCATGCAACACCACCACAAAATAATTAAAATTCATTGGCATCATTTAAATACCATAATACTATTAAGATAACAAAACAATTAAAATGTTACGCTTTGTTCATTAAAAAAATGCATATCCTGCCAGATCATGCTGTTCCTATGAATTGTTTATGTAACAGTGCTGAGGACTGCAGGAAGCCTATGCAACTTTAGACAAGACAAGATCATCAAAGATTTATGAAGCTACGTGTGCTGTTCATGGCATGAACTAAAGACTGTAGAATATTATGCTAAAAATATGCACCTGACTGGCCAAATAAAGAATTAATACTATATGTCAGTTTATATAAGGACTTTGAGGATGGAGTTTTGTTATGTCAGGTTTCAAGTACATTTGGCAAGGAGTGCTTTAATGGAATCTACTGGCTATGTCCATATAATAAACCTTTCAAAACAAATTTAAGACTCTGTTATTACRGAAATGTGGGTAAATATGTGTATATTTTTAATGGAACTAGGTCTCATAAACACATATTCAATAAGAGCATATACTCCTGAGGATGAGGTGTGGGCTTCTTCTCATTACCTACTAAATGACTTTTACTAAGGCCTGACTTTGCCTTKTTTTCCCCAGGTTGCCAGATGATTGATGCTTTTAGTCAAGTGTTACACTGTCTCATTCTTAACATCTGCTGTGATGATGGGGAAATCATCGAGTAACTCATACACTAATCCCAGAGAACTGTCATCTCTGGGATTTTAGACAGTATGAGGAAAAAAATAAGTTGAAGCTGAAAACACAGGAAAATAAAAGAGATCTAGAAAAGTCGTGGAAGCAAAATTTAGATAGACATTACAGACCTTAATCTAGAATTTAATTCTAAATTTGACATTTTTTCCCACACATCATGAATAATATTTTTGTAAAGTAAACTGGAAGCCAATACATTTCTTTAATATAGATTTTTTAAAAAAATAAATAGTTCACCATTACATATGCAAACTTAAATGCATCCATGGTTTTCTACAACTGTTAAGAGTGTGATTTTGACCTTATTTTAAAAATAAAATCTATGTATAGAATGCCTGAGCTGACAATAAAACTGAATCTATCCTTTATACAGTGTTTACGTCAAATAAATATTGATATAGATGGGCAACGGGTTGTATAGAATGAGTTATTCRGGTGCTTTTTAAACTGCGTATACAGTTGTGTGGTATTCATATTTGTGTGCAAAAATACAAGTTTCTCCTAGAAACTGTGTATTGTAGTGATACAGTATACTTCATTAACTGCAATTATTTTTCATGACTGATAAATCTAATATTTAAGTAAAAATGAGTTTTCCAGCAAAATAATTCTAAAGGCATTACAGACTAATTTTTCAAGAAGGATATTCAACAAGTATTGATATGGTTTCAAGTCTTCAGTCTGTATTAGCCTTTGAAGMTTAAACATTCTATCAAACATGTTCTAAGGAAAAAAAATGTCTGGGAAAGAATCTACTTCATGACAAAAAAAATCAAACATCATAAAATTCACACAATTAGTTTTTTCAAGCCCTGGGCTATCTTTCAAAATATAAAAAATGCTGATAGTGAGTTTCTTTAAACATATAGTGTTCCGAATGAACATATACTGTCTTGCTTTCACTGGGAAGGGATTATACATCCCTATATCTATTGCAAAAGAAAATCACATTACTTAGTTCAATCTAGCACTAATAATGCCAATTAAATATTTAAAATTTACAGGAAAACAAATGGTCAGAGAAGACCTCTRGTGTTACAACAAACGTGTAGGGGAAAATATGTCATTTTCTGATGGATTTAGGTAATATGAATAAATTATTACTCCTTACAGTAGTAGAGAAAATTAATCTTTTGAGCACAATGAAATKAAAAGGTTTTGGCTTGCCTGATCTGAACAAAGTAAGATGAATTTTTAATACAGCAAATTAATTAGGCACRTAATGAGGAATAGGATGCATAATAGCTCTAATTCTGATAAATAGCAAAATAGTTCAGGTCCTCAAGGAAATACATATCATCCATCACAGACACACCTTAAATTCTGTTTATTGGGAAATATTAATGATAAAAGACTTTGCATAAAGGAGTTATATAAATTCTATTTGCTGATTTTGTTCAGTGCAATTACATTACATGTTGACCCTCATCTTTAACTTTTGGTGGAATTGATCTTAGGACATTATTCATTTCTGAAGGTGTTAATGTACCATAAAGGATTTGTATTATCATTAAACATACTGTCTGTGCCAGGTGTTACATATTATTTGCTTCTGCCCTGAAGATCATTTAACAGCTTATAAATCTTTATGGCCCCATGATGTTTTGCTACAATAATTTGCATCTTTAAAAAGCTTTTGAATTATACGTTCTAAAAATAAGTAATGGGCAACATTGTTGATGTTAAAGTATCTATATCTTCTCTCTTATAGTGCTGCAAGTTACAAAATGCATGATATACAATAAGGAGTTGTTTAGAAGCACAAAAGCAAATATTTCCTGTAATTTTTACAACATAAAAATATTTCAGTGTGGATTAAAACCTTATTTGTTTTAAGATAATTTATTTTACTGGACCTCTCCAAGAGCTTTATAGAAAGTTAGATAAATTAGGTAACTTTCTGTATTTCCGTAGAAAGTTGTAGATGCTCTGTACACATGTTTTGGACATCTAGTAGCTAAATACATAATATTGATAAACTCTGGTATATTATAACCTCTTCTTTGACACACAGAAATCAAGSAAACAATATAAAAATGGTTGATTTGGTAGGTCTGATCAATTTTATTTGTTCACCAATATTTACTACTCTACCTTATCTTTATTTTAAAGAGCTTGTTTATGTAGCAGGAAATAAGATTGCTTTGGGGGCTTATTTTSATGTTTTTGCTGCTATATACAATGTGAAGCACCACAGGAAAGGAGGCCCTTGGGAAAGGCTGGGCAAACTGCTTTGGAAGATCACTTTGGGTCAGGGAAGAAGGGGAATATTGCACATAACAAGAAGGGAGCTTCCTCAGCGAAGCATGAAGATGACTGGTAAGAACCAGAATTTATAGGATTTTTTTTTCTTTTTAGTAATAGCTAATAATTCCTATCTAATATTTCCTATTTAGTAATTTTTCCACTTATTTCCACCTATATTACCTTGTTAATTTCTGCTTCCTCTCTGTCTCTGGCTAGTACTCCATTTCTGTAATTTGTGATGTCCTGATGTTTCCCATGTTGCTGTCATGTYAGTGGCATCAGAAGTCAAGGTGATCTGTATGCATATTTATTATTTATTATTATATTTATTATTTCCCTTTATTATCTGAAGCATTCTGTAGTTTTTCATGTTAGAGGCACAGCAGCTTAAAAATAGATATTGGCTTTGAACATTTTTAATACTTTCTACATTTAACTGTGTAGGTGTATATAGATGTAGGGCCTCTGAGGTGGTGAAACAAATACCTTTATCGAAGCAGCACTGAGGATTATATATCCTCATACAAACAAACCCTGTCCCCTCCCCATGAGAAACTCCCAAACGACCCCCACACCCTCCCCATGAGACACACAGTGACCACAAGCTCCACTAGCAACTTAAAACTAGTCATCGGGAGCCCCAAACGCCTTCACCCAATCATGTCAAAAGTCACCCCTAAACCTATTATCAGGTTTATCCCRTAAGGGGATTTCCACCCTCTTGGTTTCTCTTTTGGTCCTAACGATCCTGAGACCCAGTCTCTGCAGAATCCTACAGAACTGTGTTTTCTGCTCCAGCTGAAATCCAGGAGATCTCTATTGTCTTCAGTCTACTATGTAGACTTCATATATATTCCTTTCTGAGCTTTCCTTTTTATCAACAGGAGTCAATGAAAAAACRTGTTTCAATTTAAATCTGAAAACAGCGAGTAAGACAGAGATTCATTTATAGCATTTGATGTTTTAAGGTAATTACTATTAACCTCTCTGAAAAAAAWAATTACTTTATTCTGTTTCTCTTAACAAATAAAAGAGTCACCTTTGTATCTATGTTGTCAATATTCTTTATTTTTTTATGAGAATATCCCATATACTCATACTGTTGGTATTGATTCCCTCTTCTGTAAAATAAARTTTTGATTGACTTAGTAGGAACTCTCACAATGTTTAGAGAGGCAAATTCTTTAACTTTCTATTAAAACTTTGTTAGAGATTTCAGGCTACATATAAACCATGATTTTATTTGAGAGAGAAAGGAGGAACAGAGCAATCTAAGAGCCTTAGCCTCTCAATACCATTAGGGTGACTTAAGTGTGGTCATTGTTAGTCATTCTAAATAAGATACAGGCAAGGACAGTAATACATATGTGTGTCTTAAAATCTTCAAAAACAGACCCAGCATTAGCACTTTGCACTTCTTAAAAATAAGAATATATTTCATCCTGAACTATTTTAAGAATGTCTGTTATTTAGGAAGTATCTTTATCCATATTTCAAAGGATGCAGCTATAGCTACTAATAAATCTCCAACTAAGATCATAGGTGCTATTTAGTGTATGACATGTTATATGCTTTTTACCAATAAACTATTATAACTTTTTTGAAAAGAGGAGGGAAAAAAAAGTCTTTAACTTATGCAATGTTTAAGCCTGTTAGCCTTAATAATAATAATAAAAAAGCACATAACTGAAAAAAAAATATTGAGCACTCGAAAAGAACTCTTCTACAAATCCTACTAATTCTCTGATAATAACTTATTACAAAAGTGATTAATGCCTTTCAAACCACAACAGACTATGTTATTTTTCATTATGTTCTCTCAGTTCATATTGTAATCCCAGGCAAGTATAAATTCAGTACACAAAGAAATAGAAAAATATCTCTAGTTGATTTTTGTAACAAAATTAAAGTCTCCATGAGAAGATTTACAGGGGTTTTATCATATCTAAATAGATCTTTTTAGTTGGTCATCCAGCTAAGGAAAGCTATTAACAGGAATTAGTGATTTGATTTTGAACTAGTGAACATAAGAGAAATATGCATTGTTTTGATTTAATCTTTAATTAATTAAGTCATTTTAAGAAAAAGCATATAGTCAAAGGTCAATACCGCCTAACCAGAAGAGATTTTTAAAAATATGGTCTCTCTTTTGCTGTCAACATCTTACCTTATRTAATATACTATATTGCAATGCTGTTTCAAATCAATTATTATCCTTCAGACCAAGTTCACAAGCTTATTTAATATTCGGCATTTTGCAAATCATGTTCTTTTTTAACTTGCAGTCACATTCTTTAAAGATCATCTGAATTTTCAATTCATTAAATATGTACTTTTTTTTTTTACTTAATCTACATTTTAATAAAGATTGTTTTACTGTATTGTTTTACTGTAAAACAATAACTCTTATAAATCTGGCTGAGTTTCACAAAGGAGTAACAGAAGAGAATAGGCATAATAGGGAGATTAAATATTTTTAAGAATGGAAAGACTCCAAGATATGTAAATCTCAAATTATTACACAATACTCATAGTGTTTTATCCATAGAAATTATTAAAAGACTGGGAACACTAACTCTGATCAAAAGCAAGAGAGATTCATTGGGAAATACTGAAATAGAAATGATAGATGATCTCAAGCCACTATAYACAACGAGCATGTAACATTTATCTAATTTCCATATTTCTTTTATTATATTGATAGCAAATTTATGCAAAGCCAGAGCTGAATCTTCTTTCTTTCTTTTTCTTTCCTTCCTTCCTTCCTTTCTTCTTTCTTTTTCTTTCTTTCTTTCTTTCTTTCTTTCTTTCTTTCTTTCTTTCTTTCTTTCTTTCTTTCTTTCTTTCTTTCTTTCTTTCTTTCTTTCTTTCTTTNTTCTTTCTTTCTTTCTTTCTTTCTTTCTTTCTTTCTTTCTTTCTTTCTTTCTTTCTTTCTTTCTTTCTTTCTTTCTTTCTTTCTTTCTTTCTTTCCTTCTTTCCTTCTTTCTTTCCTTCTTTCCTTCTTTCTTTCCTTCTTTCTTTCCTTCTTTCCTTCTTTCCTTCTTTCTTTCCTTCTTTCCTTCTTTCTTTCCTTCTTTCCTTCCTTCTTTCCTTCTTTCCTTCTTTCCTTCTTTCCTTCTTTCCTTCTTTTTCCTTCATGGATAAGATCTTAAAGAAAATTTAACTGAAGAGTGGCAGTTTTCCTTGGAGAGCGGGAGAGCTGGCGAGAGAACAAGGAGTAAAACATCTTCATTTTCATTTTTTTAAGAAGGTGTTTTTTTGTTTTTTTGTTTTTTTTTTTTCCTCCTAATGTCTTTTTTATCTGGTTAAATATCACCTGAGTTTGGGCTATGGCTCCTGAATAGTCTTGCAATTTCATTACTGGAAGACAAAAGTAACATTTTTAGTAGTTCCTACCCASAAATGACTCTGGTATGCATATCTTCAGAGTATTCTGCTGGCCTCGGATACATCTGCATTGACATTACTCAGCCTTTCAGCTGGTSAACCAGCAGAGCTCCTGCTTTCCATCCTTGCTTGTGAAACTTGGCTTCCATGCAACCAAGAGCAGAAGAATGTTTCAGACTCAGAGAGGTAACTCTATCAAGAAATCGGGCTGCTCAGCCTATAAGAATTGCTCAGAGGTTCAGATTACTTTTCTCTGGCAGATTTTGTTTGCACTGACCATCTCAGATGCACTCACAAAAGTGTTCCTGACATTTTTTTCCAAATGTAGATTTTCCCTCTAGTAGTGGAATGGAGCAGATCTCTTTCATTCCAAAACTGGTCACTTTACTCATTTTTCTTGGGAATTACCTTGCCTATTTTAGTTCTTGTTTGCCATGCTTTCCTTCAATTTAGTGAAGCTCCAGAAAGTCAGAGAAAGCACTACCTAAATAAGGCACTTGAGTTAGACATAAAGGATCCTACTGGTAATCTTTTGTTCTCTGTGTAGTCATTGCTTCTCTTTTGTTTGCTATTGCCACAGAGCCAAACCACTTGACAGCCTGCAATAAGGAGGATTTGCTTWTACAACTTGTGGTGGGAAGCAAAACAAAACAAAAAAATGAATAAATGATTAATTATGCTTGGTTAATAGTTCATCAACTAAAAAAAAAAATACTTTAARTGTCAGATTAATTCTTATTGCTTTCCAACTTTACATTTCTAAATTGATTAGAYCTTTGTTCTAGCATAGAGCCAGTCTCTGGTAGCTATACTCAGCTTTCATTTTGAAGGATGTTTCTACCTCATTTGACAGTTTTTAAAATTAAAATCTATAATAAAATCTGAGCAGACAACTTATTTAACATAAATCATACTTGCTACCATATATTCCTTTAAAATCAGGTGTACCTGGTGTTAAAAGAGAAGTATTAAAGAACATTGTTCCTTAGATGCAATAAGAAAAGAAAGAAAAAAAAAGAAGAAGAAAAAAAAAGATGTTCTCGTATGTGAGGAAGGATGTTTTCCTGAAGTAATTCCAGGAAAGTGTTAAAATCATGAAAATCCTTTAACTTCCTAAAACTTGAAGGCTTTTTCCTCAAAGCAAGAGGCAGTCAATGCTGGACAGAAACTAGGTTCAAGATTCTACTGATTTTCACCATTTTTCATTTTTATTTTTGCTTTAGTAATTAAAAATAATGAAGAAATTGTATAAAATCTATGCAAAAGCATTAAAAGACTAAAGTATTACATTATTAATATAGTTTTAATGTCAGTTTTCAAAGTTTATTTGAAAATTATTCAAAATTATTCAGTAACCACATTGTGCATGAGTTGCCAGTGACTGACAATGATAAATGATATTCCATTCTGTTACTCAATTAATGATAATGTGCTATTCACATACAAATAGCTTTATCTACCTTTGATATTTTTGGAGTTCTTTGTGTTGTTTAACCATTAATTAATAATAGACATTTCCTGAATTCCATGCAAGATTTACTGTAATTAATGTTTCTTCCAAAACCAAAAAATAGGCAAGGTCCTTCACAGTTTAATTATTAAAAGAGCAAAATATAATTTTAAACCAATAATCCAGATATTTTAAGTTCAAATCCTTCAGTGAAAATATTCCAGATGTAATGCATCCTTTTTATGACCTTTAAAGTAGATATATTTTAGCTATTGCTAGATGACAATGAAATATGAAATGTATCTTAAAAGGATTAAAAAAAAAAAAAAAAGGCTGCCGTATGGCCCAAACTTTCATTAATGTAAATCAGAATAAGCATTTGAATTCTAATAATCTATGTAGAATCTATGTAATCTGAGCCTGTGGAACTACATTTAATTTTTACAGTAAGTAACTGATATACCTACACTTTTACTTCTCTTATTATTGGAGTCAATGAATTGTTTGATATTTGAAATATCCATTTAGGTAAAAATTACTCATAAATTTGAGCAAGTATATTACTTACTRGCAACTCTAATTACTCTTGATTTCTTTGAATCACTTTCCCTAATCTCAGATATCTATTAGTCCTCTGTATACAGGCATACATTACATGGTCTCATACCATAATTTCAGAGTAATAATAATCATAATACTTCAGCATGCTAGATTTATTTATTTAACAATGAGTGCAATACTACTTATATCGTATGTATGCACAAACACATACAGACACAAACACACATCTCTTTTCTTTTTCTTTCTAAGTCTCACACATGCTCAAAATCTTGGAAGGATATTTTTCTCATTCTCTCTTCTGTTTCTGTTTCTGTCTTTTTAAAGAGAGTCTTTTTGTCTGTCTTWATGCTTTCTAACAAATTTCCACTTTTTCTTTTCCTCCCTCCATTCCTTAAACACTCAGGAATAAAAAATGTTAATATTTTGTCGTATTTTGATTCAGAAGCTCTGAAAAACAAGTTTTAATGCATTAGAGAAGCAGGAAAGGTGTATGAAGTTAACAGGCTCCATGTGATCTTTCAAGATGATACCTAGATGTTGTTAGTTTGRAGCTATTGTGTTAATTCCACATTTATCTTTTCTAAATATTCAATATAAGGTAAGTCAAAAGATCCACACAATAAAGCATTTTCACTTGATATAGATTTACTCACTAACTTAGTGACCCACATTTTAAAAAAAAAGTTTATCAGTTCATTAACAGCTTAAATTCTCTTCTAATTTGTCCTACTTAGTTTTATTTGCCTAAAAATTAAGCCTTAAACACTGTGCCTGTACTGCTAAATAAAAGAGGACCAGGGGTAAATCCCTATACCTGTAGGAAAATCGGATCAGCTATTCAATTCCAGAACACACTGTAGTAGATCTTTTTTTTGTAAGTATAGAGGAAGCATTGATGACCAATATGTTATATATGATGATACATGTTATATAAGCTATATATGTAAAATATATATATATATGTAAAATATGGATCATCATTGTCTTCATGAATACATTTTARGTTCTCACAGTAAAATTGTATATTGCCTTTTCTATATGTTCTTTACTGACAGGATATGCAATAATATTTCCGGTAGATTCTCACATCTTGATGGTTAAAACAGCTTACCATCACTGTTATGCACACAATCATTCTCCATTCACAGAATCACAGAATGCTTAAGGTTGGAAGGGACTGCTAGAGGTCATCTAGTCCAACCCCACGGCACACGCAGGGTCTCCTAGAGCACGTGGCACAGGATGGGTGTCCAAGCAGGTTTGGAAGATCTTCAGAGAAGGAGACACCTCTCTGGRCAGCCTGTTCCAGTGCTCTGTCACCCTCACTGTTAAGAAATTCTTTCTCAAGTTCCTGTGGAACTTTTGGTGCCTCAATTTGTGGCCATTTCCTCTAGTCCTATCACTGGCCACCACTGAGAAGAGGCTGGCCCCATACTCCTTGCTCTGTYCCTTGAGGTACTTACAGACACTGATCAGGTCCCCTCAGCCTTCTCTTCTCCAGGCTGAACAGGCCCAGCTCTCTCAGCCTTTCCTCACAGAGCAGAGGTTCCAGGSCCCTGATCATCTTTGTAGTCCTATTCATACTTAAGATGCCAGTCATAATTAAGTAAGGTTCCCTAGTAGCTTCTAAAAYCTTAATTAAAAATAATTTTCAGTGAAGTGCATATAGAAATGTTGTTAAATTTAAATAGTTAAGTGATAAGACTTTCTTCATCTATGCTATGGTAACAGGTGTTTTGTCTGAAATCTGTTTTATACAGATTATGCACTCCTAAGGGAGTAATGCACTGGCTTAATGCTGGTAGAGCATCAAAAATAAGGTTCTGGACTCTTCATTAAGAATTATGGCCGTATCACAGAAAAGTGCATCCTAAGAATAACTTTCAATTAGTACTTCACTACATGGGAGTAATTGCACTGAAAATTATCTTAGGTGACGTTTTCTGACTGATTAACTAAAATTAACTATCTTACTAATATGATACAATGTTCATATGAATATCAGAGACTTTTAGATGATATTACCTTACGGATGGACTTTTTTCAAGAGCAAGTATATATGGGTACATTTTGGCAACAAACATACTCAAAGCATGTGACTAGTTAAGCTATCTCAACAGATAAGAAGCACATCAGACAGGTGTCCTTAGTGATCAGTTCTGTCAGTGAATTGTAAAGAATATAATCAAGATGGTTTTCTTTGCAGTGTGCCAGATTCCCTTAACTCTCTGCTTCAATGAGAAACTAACATCCTTTAATAATCAGAAAGTGGAAAAATATACTTTCTTAAGTAAAAGAAGTAAAGCATGGTGGGGAGAGAAAAAGATAGGTCACTTTGGAAAGACAAATTTTCAAGCAAAAGGATAAAGCATAGATCAGAACTCTAAGGAGAGTAACAGATTATAATAGTTCATTCAAATATGAATATAATGGTCATTAGGAAGCATTTTGGTCCAGGCCCCTGCTCTAAATATGGCTGTGATCATGTTTTTCTCCTCCTCCAAAAATAAACACGAAATGAGCAAAAGAAATGTATCTATGTTGGATATATAAAAATAATCTTGCCTTTTGTTGCTTATCTATAATTGTACAGTATTTAATTATAAGCTTAAAAGCAATTTGTGGGGGAATTGTAATTCATTTATTTGTTTTTACACAAAGAAAAGTAAGTTCTGAGAAAWTTTKTTGTTGTTGTTGTTCTTTTGTTCCTATTTTGTAATACCAGACATTTTATAGCATCTGGAAACTGAGACACCTGAAAAGAGGCCAAATATGTTTCCCAGCAAGGAGTTTCCCAGCAAGGGAACAGAGCTTGGCAGATATCTGCAGTTAACGGTTCAGGATCCCCAAGACTTCAGTTAATATGAGTTAGCAGTGCACTAATTTGACTTATCTCCATGAGCAATTTAAGTCTTGTAAATTGTTCTATTTTGAAGGCCATGTTTTGAACAGAAAAAATTATGTGCCACTTTTCAATTACATTCATTTTTAGGGGTAGATCCAGCAGACCTTAGCTTGCTAAGTACTACATACTTTCATTTTGTCTCTCTCTCAGATACCTGTTCATCTACATGTTCAGAATTCCTATTAAATTRGGCGCCCAGAAAATGAGAACACACAAGTAGTTTGTAGAGTCTGCTAAAAAATAAAAACGCTTGTTCATCCTCTCACAGGAAGTTTCTACTGAAATGAGACAGAGAAATGAGTTTTCCTGTGATAAGCTCTGCCAACCTATTCTCTTAGTAGAATTCTTTTCCTGTGAGAAAAACTTTTTCCCACTTCATGGATGAGCATGTGATAAAGAAACAAGGTCATTCTCTGGGGTCCATACATTTTTTTCCTATTAAAAAAAATAGAAAAGTAACACAAATTTGTTTGTTTGTTTGTTTGTTTGTTTGTTTTCCGTTTTGTATGGATTTTAATATATACATATTCGCTGTTCAGGTTTTGTGGTTTGTAGAGAAGGACCTTCTTTTTGTTTTTATTTTAGTTTCAAATTGAACTCTCAGAAAATACGAACCATCTAAACAGTGGAGTTTGCCTATACAGAAAATACAYACATATTTAAAAAATATATTGCAAAATCTTTATTTCTCTGCTGATCATTTAGGAATATATGACTTTTGTTTTCCAGCTAATGCACTTAAAATGTATTATAATAGTACAGCAGTAGAGTTACAAAGATCTGTTAAGAGATGTATGTAATCCATACATCCATACATACATTGGTGTAATACATCACCAGGATGAATGATAGAGGAAAAGAAGGCCTAAGAAGTATCCCTTCCATTACATTTTGGGTTTTTTTCCTAATAGCAGAATTTTTTATTATTGTTGTTTGAGGAGAAGCCTAACCTTCATATATATATGTATGCACATATATCAATATGCACATACACAGACACATGCATTCGGATGTATAGATTATTTAAATTATTATTTTAGATTATTTATAAAGATTTATATTTATATTTATGTGTGTTTATGGATAGATAGATAGATAGATAGATAAATAAATAAATACATACATACATACATACATACATACATACATACATACATAGCTTTCTCCTTGGAGAAAAAATAGTGATGATGGTCCCTAAACAACAACTGCTAGTTCTTATCCAGGAGAACATTCATATGTGTACTAAGATAAATGTCTTTTATCGCTTTTTTTTCCTTTCTAGATATAGCTCACTCAGCAGCTTTTTTGACATTGTTGGCTGTCATTTTTTCAGAATAACTTCAAGTCCAGGTTATTTTAAGTTCTTCTCAAATATCAGTATTTATTAGAAAATACTTCTCTCTTAGTCATGAAATCACATAATTCAGTCATCTTGTATCCTTCATTCCCTTCCTATCATCTACTCTATCTGTGTTTTCATAACAAACCYAACTGAGATCAACATGTTCCACGTGTTCTTCCAGTTTGCTATGGTGCCAGTGACAGAATTCATTGAGTAAAAGAAAGAGTTTTTCACTTGAACAGAAATRCCATTAAGAAAAGTGTAAAATAAACAGATTTTGATCATTATACTCATTCTCATAGCCTCTGGATATTTACCTTTCTTTGTGAGCTTTAAAATGTTTTTCTCATCTGAGTTACTTAATCACATTTTATGTCTGAAAAGTAAGTACTTTGCTTTAGCAGTGTCTCTGACACTTTTTTTTCTTTTTCTCTCTCACACAACTTTAATGAATTTGCGTGTACATACATACACTGCTCTTATTACATTTCATCTTTCCTGTCTAATCGAGAAGTTTGAAGGTTTTGCAGTTTCCTTTGATACTAGATTTAGTCCTGAGAAAAATTAATCCTGTTTMCCAAATGAAACCAGGCGGGAGTATATTCCAATTAACAGATTTTCCATGGTTCTATCAAAGACTTTTGATATCCCTATCTTTGTTATTGTTTCATTTCTTATTCATTTCAGTCTAACAGGCCGTGTTTGAATTAATTCTATGCAGTCAGAATAGTATCAGTTTTATAAACAAAGACATGTAGAACATATTTTTTTATTTCTTCATGTGCAGAAAAACAACAAAAAAATCTATTTTCTACGTTTCCTTTTCCTTTGGAAACTGTTTTTAAATTCAGCGGTATTCCAAATATAAATGCAGCACAAAGCCTGGAACTCATGCTAAATACAAAGGCCACAGTGCAGTAGATCCACTCACTTTTTTACCTATTTGTTCATTATATTTACTTATAATTGGTAGCCTGCCTGGCCCGGATGTGAGAATTTTTCATTGGAAGAACTTACAAAGTTTTCTATCACCGCCTCCACTGAATTTACCATCCAATTATAGCAAATATCTTTTCTAGTTTCATMCCTCTTTCTGCTTCACAACCCCAGAATTAATTGTAGATACATGAGTACACTTCACAGCTACAAGATTGAGTATTGTAATGGTATCAGAAATGCAGCTTTATGGGCATGTTTTAGTCAGAGATGAAGTTATCACAGAGTCCCTTTTTCCTTATAGGTTATTGTCTGAAAATGTTTCTGGAAAGCTTATAATTAATTTCTGGTTTTTATTTGACATTTTTATTTAAAAAGCAAAAAATGACTTCTTATTTCTGATTGGTTATGTATTGACACAAATAAGAAATAATTTGATTTTAATTATTTGATTATATGATACATCCATTATGGTTTCATCTCACAGAAGGAAAATATTGCCCAGGGAAAAACTATAGTAAATTGCAAGTGCCTTAATCTTGAATGAAGACTTCAATGAATCTTGAAAGCTAGAGTTTTATTAAAATTCAGATAATCTCACAAAATATAGGACTATTATAACTCATTCCTATTATAAAGCATTTTTAATCAACAGGTTAAAATAAAGTTGGATCAGAAGTTCAGAGGTGCAATCTTGCATTGTCATTACTATAGATGAGACCTGAAAGATTATGACTTTGCTTTTTTTTTTTTCTATATAGGTAGATCGTATATTTACAGAATGACTTAAAATACTACAGGTTATGCTGCATATTAAAGAATTTTGTGGGCCTTTTCAGAGTGAACCAGTATGACTTTCTCAAATCAAAAATTCTGGAATCTTTAAAAAAGTGAAGATCCTAGGTATAAAACAAATTTTATCACTTCATCATAGCTTGCTTACACTGAGCTCCATATTCAGATATGTAATTAATTTTGTTTTAAATAGTCCAGATTTTTGATAAAGAAAGATATGAATCTCCATTTTTCTACTTAGTTTTTAGTTAGCAAAATCCAGCCTGTACAGTGATTTGTCAGTTTGTTTAAATCACTTTCTTCTTCCCTTCACCTGCAACCATACCAATGAAGCAAAGGAAATATCTAGTACTTTTTAGTTATTGCTAAACTATCACCTATCTAGCTGATAACTAAAATAACATATTTCACTCATCTGGTAAGTTACTCCATGATAAACWTAACAAAACAGACAAAAAACAATTTCTTGATTGTTATAATTTCTATATCCGTTTCCGTATTTGTGTGCTTTACAAATATAGATAAAAGTGAAATATTAGAATTAATAGATTTTACAGCAGTTGCAGTACCTTTTCATACAGATTGTTGTTTAAAAATATTTATTTAATTATTTTCTCGCTTTATATTCAGTTATTATTAATTCTCTTGGTACAATATTGTGTCAATGTAGATTAGAAGATCAGCCCTTGAAATACTTTTGTGAGCCAAAAGATGGTGTTCATCCTTTCAGTATGCATGCAATTTTATGAGCCCAAGGTGTTATATGACAGATTCACTAGCATGTCAGCAACAAAATGCACATGACATGCATTAACCAGTGATGTATTACTGATATTATTCTAACAGTAAAATGAATCTACATTCTATAACTTTAGGCAACAAGAGTGTCGTTAATTATGTGTGAAGTAATTGTCTAGCCACTGTGATATAGAAATGAAAGAGAAAGAGACAGTTCTAGAGAAAGATTATTTACATTCAAAGGGAAACTTGTGATTAGATTATTTGCTCCTTCTAAGTACTTATTTCTGACAACTGATCACATTGAAGAGGCCTATGGTCAATTCTCATATTTAAGAATTTTTCAAGAGATCTGTGCTTATGTTTTAATAAATAAATTGGCAAACTTGCAAGCTTCTTTACATTTTTTGTATACACTAATTATTAAAATTCTAAGACAACCTGACCAAATGTCCTTGTTTTAAGGAAAATTCTCTGTCGGCCCTTCTTAGTTATTTTGCCTAGACACTTCCCTTCCTGTTTAAAGACATGTAATCACTTTCAAAAGTCAAAGCCTCTTGGCTGCTTTGAAGTGTGACAAGCTATAACATTGCCTATGTTACTCTTATATGAGAGCCATAAGATTTAGGACTTCCTGGTGGAACTGTTTTCACTTGTATGGGCCAGCTGAATTAAGCCGTTATACTCTCTTTGCTAATATAGGAGCTTAAAAAACTTATATGATACTTAGAAGCTCAGAGTACATAGAAAGAATAAGTCCTGTGAACTGTGCTAGCAATTCAATCCATACCTTTGGCTTACACAAACAAACAAAAAGTCCCCAAACCTCACTATTTATGCTGATAATAATGGCTGATATACCAACCTGAAGAACATAAAACCCGTCAAATACTATAATTTCAAGTAGAATTATAAATATAATCAACCTCTTCTATATAAGAGCTTTTGTAGGTACGTTGGCTTAGGGACTTTTCATTTAGTTTTCTGATTTTCCTGAAGAAACAAAGGAACATGTAGGATAGACTTTTGGGCTCACAGTGTGAAAAATGAAATTGGAGAGTATAATACRATTTAATAAGTATGAAATGGTGCTGCTCAGGGAGTTGCCAAATAGTCCTGATGATATGTTTAATTTAATAAATTTTGTTATGCTGACTGCCTATGTTGTTGAATTTTAGAGAAATATGGTATTTGCAGGAATCTAGTTCCTAAGAGGTACATTTAAGAGAGAATCAAAGGGTAAAAGAAAACATTAGAAGAAATATGGCATACAGAAAAAAAAATAATAAAACAACAAAATATTAAGATATTAAGAAGATAAAGAAAAGAAGCTGAGAGAATATGTTAATGAGTGAACAAATGTAAGGATTTATTTAGTGACAGTATTAAAGATATACTGTGWAAAAATAGTACACAGTAATTGCACAGGTATGCATATGTGCATGTATATATACATATTTTTGATGGAGCGAGAATAATGTCTTATAGATACATTCAGATCTAYCACTTTCCTGCAATAATAACATTACTGGCACTATAAATACTCTATTATTTTCATCATTATGCTGTGTTTTAATAGCAATATTGCGACCTTCTGAATGGTAACATGTCTGAAATCAGAATAGTCATTTTAATCATAGAATCATAGAAT
>PTEX01000318.1:155591-178088 GCA_003342815.1 Eudromia elegans
AATCCTACTTCTTGCCCAGCTCCCTCCACGCAGGATTGTGAATTCCAACATCTCATGGTCACTGCAGCCAAGACTGCCCCCGACCCTCACGTTTCCCACTAGACCATCTCTGTTGGTTAGGATCAGGTCTAGCAGCGCCCCCGCCTTTGTCGGCTCTTCAACCACCTGCATCAGGAAGTTATCCACAACGCTCTGCAGGAACCTCCTGGACTGTCTGCTCCCAGCTGGGTGATCGTCCCAGCAGACATCAGGGTGGTTAAAGTCCCCCACAAGGACCAGGGCCTGCGATCACGAGGCTTCTTGTAGCTGCCTGTAGAAGGCCTCATCCACCTCCTCATCCTGGTCGGGAGGCCTGTAATAAACTCCCACGACCGTGTCGCCCCTGTTGCCCTGCCCTTTGATCTTCACCCACAGACTCTCGACTTGCGCTCCCCTACGCCAAGCTCCATACACTCCAACTGCTCTCTCACATAAAGAGCGACTCCGCCGCCTCGCCTTCCTGGCCTGTCCCTCCTGAAGAGCCTAAAACCCTCCATGGCCACGGCCCAGTCATGAGAGCTGTCCCACCACGTCTCAGTAATCACAATGAGATCGGGGCCCTGCAATMACACAAGCATCTCCAATTCCTCTTGCTTATTCCCCATGCYGCGTACGTTTGCATAGAGGCATTTGAGTTGGGCTCCCAACATGCCTCTCGTTCTAGCCGGGACAGCTGCAACTTGACTGTATGGGCCTTTGTAAGTCACCATATTCTGCCCTTTAGCCTCTTCAGGCCTGGGGCCTCCTCCACAGGCAAGGGTGTTAGGCTGTTGCGAGTGGCACAACGGGCCACTGCCTGCCCTAACATCCGCTTCCCTGACAATGCCCCCCTGCCGCCTCGAATCTAGTTTAAAGCCCTCTTGATGAGCCCTGCCAGCTCACGACTCAGGACCCTCTTCCCCCTTTGAGAAAGCTGGATCCTGTTAGGTTCCAACATGCCTGGTGCTGTGTAAGTCCTCTTATTCCCAAAAAAGCCAAAGTTGTGGGGCTGACACCAGCCCTGGAGCCACGTGTTGATGGCTCGTATCCTCCTGTTCCTCTCTATGTTGCTGGTGGCACTAGGAAGAATGGAGGCAAATATAACCTGTGCCCCTGAGTTCCTGATCCTCTGGCCTAATTCSCTAAAGTCCCTTTTGATGGCTCTGAGGCTACGTGTTGCCGCTTCTTCTCCACCCACCTGTAGGACCACCAAAGGATAGTAGTCCATGGTTCAGACGAGAGCGGGAAGCCTCTTGGTGACATCCTTAACCCGGGCCCCAGGAAGGCAGCAGACTTCTCTCTGGGGACGGTCGTGTCTACATATCGGCCCCTCTGTGCCCTGAATTGAGGAGTCGCCCACAACAATAACACGCCTTTTTTCTCTCCTGCCTGCGGTTACAATGCAAGGGGGCTGACCTCTAGACTGTCTTTTTATCTTAGGAGGAGAGGGGCTCCTGCTCTCACCRTCCTTGGATATGCCTTCCCTCTCCAGGACCTCATACCTGTTAACTAGGATGCATCTTGTCACATTCAATTATTTACTGTTAATTTGCTAAATATGCATAAAACATTTTATCAATGTACTTGAAAATGAATGATAAAGATAAAATGGTAAATGCAGTACAATCAGTTGCTGAAATATTTTATCACATCGATATCTAACAAGCAAMCCAACATCAGTTTCATTAAGATCTATTGCAATTTGTATGGCACATCAGTAAAATGTAAAGATCTCTCTCAGGTTTAAAAGTAAAATATTTTTATATAGAAATGGAGGAAAAAAGATAGCTCTTGGTCATCAAGTCTAGCCATGCGCTCCTCTGAGCAACTGTATGCTGCTCCATCTTAAAGCAGTTACAACCTTGGGGYCTTCTCTGTTCACTCTCTATATATGTATGTATATATTTTTATATATATTTGTGTGTATATGTATCAGAATTTAATTATAGCCCTTATGCTGAACTTTTTTTCACATATAATTATTAGTCATTATTTTTCTCATCTTTATTTTGTTATGCCAAATCAGTAAAATTATTCACATTACCTTTAGATAAATCAGACTTTCCATGCACAGTGTATTTCAAATAATTTCTCCCATTCTATATCTATGGGTTTTTTTCCCTGGATGTTTCCAGGTGTCATACCACAGTAATATATTATCTTTCTCCAGAGCTAATGTCCACTAGACCTTTTCCATATCTTTATCACATGGCTAATTATTGTTATTTTGGCACTTTTTCCCATTTATATTACTCTCACCATTAGACTTCATCATCAGATGATTTACCATCAGATCATCAACAGATTTTCTGGCCTGCTGTATTAATGAATTTTAACAAATGTGTATTTGCACTAAATTTCATCAGTACTTTCTGAGTGCATTTCTAACGAGACCATTGAAAAGAGTGATGCAGGACTGTTTCAAGATCTTTAAAAAATATGGAGCACTTCCAAGACTGATCTCTGACCAACACCAGTAGTTACATCCCAGACTAGTTACATGCTATTTTAATGGCMTTCACTGGCATGTATTCCACTTTATATGTATATGTAAAGTGAATTCCACTAACTCGCAGTGATTTTAACTTTATCTCCATGTCTAGTTGTCAAGCTGCTGTTTTTTGCTTTTTTTTTCTTAAATCTGTATTGCTTTATTCATATTATCATTCTTGACTCTGAATTTTCCTCCTGTCTTTCTCATGAATTCTTTGTTCATAACATTATTCTCAACATCTATTTCAGATTCTCTGCATCAACTTACATTTGAATGTCATAAGTTTACCTAAGTATATAGTACAGGAAAAAAAAAAGATATCTTATGATTTTTGCATTGCATAAGCTTGAATTCACCTTCAAAAAATGAAGAACCTCCAAATCACCAATGTAAATGCAATCAATGAAGGGTCAGCAAATGATGATTCACTTTCTCTAAAACCTAAATTGCTTTCTAGAGAGGCCAATTTTAATCTTGGAGAGAGTTGAAAACAAGTTCATGGTGTTAGGGTGAATCAAGTCAGGCCTGAATGCAATTACAGGTTGAGTTGATATGCATTGAACTGACTTTTTCCATCTCAGGGAGGCACATCTTTTCCCTGATGGAAATCACTTAGGTCTATTAAAGAAAAACAAACAAACAAAAAACAACAAAAACACTTTTCCTACTAATATATTTGAAATATTCCTATATTTCCTAAATATCCTACTATATATATCTGAACTAATAAACAAGAGGGTAGATCCCAAAGCCAGCTGTGGAAACATGTGCAAAAATGTATAGATAAATGACTTATATTTTAACTGGGAGGATCAAAGAGGAAAAATCTATGCAAAATTTATATATTCTTCATTTACTTAGGTATTTCTAGTATCAATAGGTAAAAGTGATACTGATTTCTGCCATTAGTACTGTTACTGCAGCTGAAAATCTGTGTGATACAACAAACTTATTTCAGTAAGCATTTTCAAAATCAGGCAAAATATAAAAAAATATTGTGAAAGCAGTAATTTTTTTTCCCCTCTAAATACAGCAATATATGCATTCCTTAATAACATCCAGTGGAAATCTCTAGAGGTGATAAAAGTTGGTCTTGATTAGCCTTTTGTGAATCTGTAATGGCTTCAGAAAATGATTAATGCTTAAATACCTTCAAATCACTAGACCCGTAAAGCACCGTAAGATTTTTTTTCAGCATTTTCTCAGGTAGACAAAAGGGAAAATAATCTAATTTTCATTTTCTTGTGCTGTTTCTAAAATTTGAAAAAGGTAATGGAAAAATAAATATTTTCACTTTTACTAAACTATGTGTTATTTATACTAATTGTCTAATTTAGTAAGTATAGTAAATTCAGTAAAATTTATACTAATTTATAATTTGTTTTTGAGAATGTAGGAGGTAGTTTTAAGAATGTAAAATTACCCGTGCAGCTTGACATTTTTCCTATTTTCAGAAAATCTATTCCTGTGTAGACTATACAATATTCTTTCCTAAAACTTTTGAGTAACTTTAAAAACAGCTTTAATTATTGATACACACAGAAAACCATTTCTTATGTATCACACTCATAACTATTTTTCACTACATGCAAATCAGTTTCTTATTATCCTTAAGTCACAGTAGCACCAATATGTAAATCATTAATGTATGAAAGCCTTAGAAACACACAGAATATGAAAACATATTCTACATAATCTATTTCATTTTTATCATTYAGTATATTATATTTGATGGGTGTAGTGGTGATTTAGTTTATAGGAAGATGATCAAAAAAAGGAGAAGAAAATTGAGTAGACATTGTATAAATTGTGATTTTATAGTACAAGGTTAGACTTCTACTGTCAGATAGTTGATCAATGAGTGACATTCCCATGTTGCCTGTCCTTCCATGTCCTTCCATGAGAACTCTGTAAAAGTGATGCTAATAATAAAAATAAAAATAATACCACTGGTATTGTTCCAGTAATTCCCAGTGCTTTCAGCTAAATTGCCTTTTCTATCTGAAACAGGATTGAAACTACAGTAAACAACCAATAATCCTAAGCAGTGATCATGTGAAATCACAGAAAATAAAAAGGTAATATTAGATAACCAAAATCTAAACGGAAGCATAGCTGAACACACCTAAAACATCCATTTAAATAATTTCATATCAATATGTAATAGTAACATGCCTATTTAAGTGATTATCCCTTAGATATGGTTATAGGAACAGGAAGCAGAAAATGAAATCAAATCCAAACAATCTCATTTTCAGAGAAAGACAAACATGTATTTTCATACAGGAGAGATTGCTCTATAGTTGCTGGAATGTATGTCTCTCCATTTTTATCCATTCTGATAGATCGTTACTCTCCTTCCCTATGGAATTACATCAGTAATAGACTTCAAGACTGTGTTACGTTATTAACAGAGAATAGTGTGGTTCTCATGGAACTTGCTTCATTCTATTAATTCACTATTTATTGTTGTTAGTGAAACAAATACTAAAAAAAAACCCACAAAAAAAACAAAAAGCAAGTTAAAATACAATATCCAGAAAGCTCTTTGCTCATGCTTCTTACTTGTACATTCTGCTACAGAGAAAAGCTCCAGGTTTCTTCCTATTTATTTATCTAAGCATTGTATTTCTRCTTTTCTAGAAAAGCAGTCACTAGTCATCTGAAGTCATCCACTGTTTTTCTTTACTACTTGTTATAATGAAATACTTATCCAACTTTTACTTGTTATTGACAAACTATGAATAACAAGCTTAACACCTTTAATTAAGTAAAATGTATGATATGGTATGAATTGTGAAGTAATATTTCACACATCTGTAAAGAATACATGAAGTTTAAAATAGCTTGAAGTTTAAGGATTTGAAAGTTTAAGGATCTAAGGAATGCCATCAGAAAACCTAAGTACAGTGCAATATATCACAATTCATGATGTGCAGTGACTTTGTTTATGAATGAGTTTACTGGGAGGTCTTAGAAAAACTTTGCTTACATTTAATAGATAACTTCATGATAAAAAATGAACTAAAATCAATCTTATTAATTTTATATATTATATTATATATATATATTTMTATGGGTGCAAAGTTTGTGTCACTTTATGCCTAAGAAGAAATGCAGCCCTTGTACTTCATTTTAAGGCTCTTGGAATCCCAAATAAAGTACTTTTGCCTTTTTAGAAAAAAATATATATATATGTATATGTGTGTGTGTGTGTGTGCGCGCGCGTGTGTGTATATACGTAGTTTCCAAGACTTTTATTGTTGTTGTTTAGAGACATATGCCATATATMATACAGTATGTATTACCTTGCCGGGGCTGAATTTGTTTTTATGAGGGAGAAAAGGACAATGTATGAATACTGCTGGATTCTATAAAGCCCCTGTTAGTAAAATGGTTTTTGTATATAAATACTTCAAGAGAGGGAGCAGTGAGGATGGGGCCAGCCTCTTTTCAGTGGTTGTCAGCAATAAGACAAGAGGAAATGGCTAYAAACTAAAGCACCAAAGGTTCCACAGGAACTTAAGGAAGAATTTCTTTCCTGTAAGAGTGATGGAGCCCTGGAACAGGCTGCCCAGAGAGGTTGTGGAGCCTCCTTCCCTGGAGATCTTCCAAACCTGCCTGGAYRYCMCCCTGTGCCATGTCCTCTAGGTGTCCCTGCTGGARCAGGGGGGTTGGACTAGGTGATCTCTAGAGGTCCCTTCCAGCCTTCACTATTCTACGATTCTATGATTCTATGATATGAGTAGGAAGTGTTCTGTGAACAATTTAGGATAGTTATTTAACAGCRATTTTTTTTCCAAGGTACAAACAGTTTGCATGCACCATAATTGCATGCAAATTGTTTTATAGGAAGGGATATATTCATAACTGAATATTTGGAACTGTCCACTGGCAGTTATTACATATTATTACAACTACACATTGTTGCATTTTACTATCCCAATGAACATCTGATGATTTGGRATGCATTGTTGTCTTATAAAAATGCAAGAAGATTTGAACATGCAAAAATAAAGRTGTGTAAAAGAATTTAGCCTTGTATATATTAACAGTTTATTGAAATTAAACTAAAATTTTGGTGTAAATGACCATGAATTTTCTAAAACCATTATATAAGCCATATATGATAGTCATTACACTTGCTCTCATATTTATATATTAAATGTACAACTCAAGATGCAATTATTACAAATCCTTTTTTTGATTCTCATCTTGTCATATCATTTGTTTTCATTCTGACTTTTTTTCTGAAATGTTTTGATAGTTTTAAGAGTCTCTATAAAAATGACTTAGGCTTAACTAGGCTATGAATTCTCTGCAAGGCAGTTGTGTTTGATGCTTTTTATTTCAAAGGGTAATTGGTCTTGCATATTAACCTGAAACTTTATAAAACTATTTATTAAGAAAATGTTGTTAGTTTGACACCATTAAGTGGGGACAGGGCATAGAAGGCTAAGTAAAATTCACTAAAGCAGCACTAAAATTCAAAACAAAAYAGACCAATTTTTAGAGGTGTTAGTTTTACTACCAAATTGATATTCAAATGCTAATTTATTTAAACCTTATTATTTATATTTTTTTTTTTCTGAGAAGAAAGAGGAAACAGATTTAAAGTATCTTGTTTAGACCTCGGTCCTGGGCACTCCAGTTTGATCGTGTAACCCATGGGATTTTAAATGTATGCAGGAGTTCTAACTCTGCACTGACAATACTTTTTTCCCMTGTATTTTATCTTGTAGTATGCTATTTAGTATACTATAGTATCTAGGGCAATTAGACTACATCATTAGCCAGTTAAAAAATCTATACTAATAAATAAATAAATAAATCAATAAATAAATTTGATCACTTTAATTTTATATATATATATCTTTATACATATAAAGATATATGAAGAATTGACTATATTTAGAAATATAATAAGAATCATAAAGATCTACATTTAAAAGGTAAGATAGATTTCTTATTTTTATACTTTTGCATATTATTATATACATAAATATATAAATTTTGTGAGGCACAAAACAGTCATATATGCTGTTATTTGGCATTTAATATTTACATTTCTTGTAAAATTTTATCACATTATTTCTTCCTTTCTCCTTCRTTAACAATGATAAACTTTTCTCCTTCAATTTTAATCTGTTTTGTCTTTAACACTAGAAAGAGGAAGCAATCCTTATTAGAGACCAATTGTTTATTACAGATTAAACTTTAAAGAGTTGACTTTACAAGAAGCACGCTGACGTCCTTTYGTCTGAAGCAAACCTATAGAAACACAAAATAAAAGGCACATTTTGTTAAAAGCCTAAAAGAGCAAGTACACAGTGAATAGAAAGATCAATATAATAATCAATACACTCACAGAAGGATGAAATGGAAGTTAGTCTCATGATTAGTAAGCAGGTGACAATTCATAACAGCCTTAAAAAAAAAAAAATCAATGTTCTTAAGTATTTTGCAAAGGGAAAAATCTAGGAGTTAAGTGAACATAAACTCATGAAGACCAGRAGTCTAATTAACTCTCTGTTTGGAAAAATAGGACTAGGCGTATTTGGGGATTAGGAAAATACACAAATACTAAGATGATAATCATTTTTATATAGATAATAAAAAAAATTATATGACTGAGACGAATGTACAAAGGAGAATATTTCTGATTTTGCTACAATAGAAGAATATTTCTGATTTTGCTACAATAGAAATTGTAGGCTTATTATAACATAGTATAGCTTAATATCCTGGAAAATATCTACACATAATCACAGGAGCAAATATGCCAATGTGTAAATCCACTCACTTTAGTAAAATTCCAGTCAAAWTTGTAGAAATCCCAATTTAACAAGCATGATGTTGAAGAGCTTACAGTTGGACTTGATGATCTTGAAGGTCTTTTCCAACCATAATGATTTTATGATTCTATGATTTCCAAATACTGCTGGTGGAGTTAATTTCTAAACATGGCTTTTATGCACAGTTTACACATTACATTTAGAATCTGAATTCCAGGACTTTTTTTTTTTTCTTTTTCCTCTACTTAGATGAAGAATGACATACTGATTTTATTTCCATGCTATAGCAGTTTCTTCACAGGATTTTAGCCATTAGTGATAGTATTTTAATGTTTTTGGTGAGCTGTACTTCTTTCATAACAAAATAACTTATAAAGTGTCATGTTCTATAAATTTTGGAAAACATCCTTATGCTTCTAAGCAGAAAAGTGAAGCACAGTCTGTTTTAAATAGTTAAAATATTAAGGAAGAGAAAAACAGTACTGTGATATTTTTAACATTTTGCATGGATCATCAAGGAAAACATCAACACATTTCTTCTATGCAAAAGGAGTTTCCTAATGAAAGAGCATAATGCATCAGTATTACAAAATGGCTGCACATCATTTTTCTATGTTTTTCAAGAAAGTTTTCATTTGCACTGCTTTTCCCAAACATGTGATTCCCTCACAGTTCACATCTGTATATAAGCAACATCATTCTGCAATGTCTTGTTCATAAGCTAATACTATCTCTGTTATGCCTAGCTGCTTGGTTTTGGTAGGTCTCAGTCCCTGCCTTCTCTCTAATCACATTCTGGTTCTAATATTTTGTCTCTAGTGTTGGGGTTGAGAGAACGTGAAATGGCAATGCCATCTGTGATTAGAGTGAGTGTGAGGGGGGTCTGTCAAGGGAATATTTGTGCTGCCAAGAGAGTTTTGCTGAGGGAAGTGTCTTTTCTGCACCTCATATGGTATCTTCTACAGCAGCCTTGGTCTGAAAAAAAATGCCTACAGTTAGCGCTTGGATTACATTTGAGATAAGGGGAAAGGGGAAAGAAGCCATTGGAGTGGGTGTCTTCAGGATCTGCGAAGTGCTGATCTGTAAGTGCTKCAAATAGAGCTGCGCTGAGAAGAGTTTCTTGTCAGCACCATGTGTTATGTTCTATGTCCCTGCCTGGAGCTAGAAAAAAAAATCAAGGGTTAGTGTTGGGGTTAGAGTTGGAGCTGAGAGAAGAACAAAGGGGAGGGATGTGGTTGCAGTGGCCTTGCGCAGGGCCTGCCACAGGAAGGTGATTCCTCCCAAAGGAAGGGTGTTGGGAGGAATTTATTTTCTGCACCCGATAGACACATGGATTGTACTAACACCATCTTAYACTGTGCTTGTAAGCCACAAAGATCATCTATGATTAATGGTCAATGTTGTAGCACCTACATCTGGAGTAGTATATGGCAGTTTGTATGTCAAGGCTCCYCTATCTTGATAGGAAAAAAATGGAGAGAAGTAGAATCATGTAGCAATACTGTTTCAACCTGCTAGTTTAGGTCCAGCTTGGCTTTATCCAGTATGTTTCCCTCTAGTGAGGAATGGCCCACTTCTCTTGAAAGCAGTTATCCTAGTTATTTACAAACTTCTCAGCCAAATCCTGCTTGGTGATATAATCCTTGCATAGTCAGAGGTATCTGGCTTGATCCATTTACTTTCTCTTAAGAATTCAGATGCACTTGAATGACGTCTATAACTGAWTATTGGAGCAAATGGCACCCTTCAACTCCATAGAGATTTTTGAGTTACAAAGTGTTTCCAGGAGTATTAAAAATAAAATATAACTTTAAAAAAATTATGATGATCTTCAATGTATATATCAAAGCTGTCTAGAAAGGAAGTCTTCATCTCCATTTTAAAGACAGAAGAATGGATAAGAAGAGACCATGGAAATAAATTGATGTGATCTTGTGCAATTTAAAAAAAAATAAAATACATGAATATCTTTACTAGAATATCTTTACTATCTGTGCTATGGTGTTAAACAGAGGAACTCTGTATTCCCTGTCTTTTCTCAATCTCAAATTGGATTACTTGGATAAATAGACAAAGGAGAAAACTGGAGTAAGCATTMTATTAAAAGTAGGATATAATTCTATTTGCTTGTTTGATTGATTGTTTCACTGCAAACCTATGCAACTGTACTTTAAAAGGTTATCAAAGCKCTCAGTTATGTGTTTTACTCTAAACACAAATTGAAATTTGAATAAACCATTCAGATTGTTTCTATAAAGCCTTGCGTTTTTGGTTGCTATCTTGCTTGCTCATGAGCATTAACATTTGTGAACTCTCATCTCTCTTGTCTATGAGTTATGCGTGTCACAAGTCTTTCTTGATAGCTACAATATTTCTCCCCAAAAAAGAGATCTGTGCTGACTAACTTCTGCCTTGCTCTTGAATACTTGGCACCTTGGGTCAGATTAGTTTAATCTCAAGGATGTCACATTAAAATCTTCCATAGCCAACAGAAAATATTAAGTGCCTCAGGACGGTAATCTATATCAATGTAAAATACACGTTTTAAACACATTGGATGAATTAGCCTCTGGAGAGGACCATACAGCAATTTTATCATGATCTAAGTCCTTAGATTTAGATACCTACCTTTTACAGCTAGCTGTCCTTTAGCTGCTCAGATTTGTTGAAATAATTTTCACCCCAATTGAACTTTGCCTCTTGACAGATAGTTAAAATGAGGTACCATTTTAAGTGTTTTCACTACAAAGGTCTTTGAAAGTGTTTGTTTTCATTTCCATTGACTGCTTTGGGAATGCAGGCACTTAATTTTTTCTCAAGAATATACGTAAAATTTTCATTCTTTGTGTGTCAGTGTGTGTGTTTGAGGAGAAAATGTCTCATATATTCAGTATTTGACTGTACATTCAATACATAGATTTAACTTCCAACAATGTTTTAGTACATTTCATCCTCTATTGCCTCCTTCCTCTCCTTTTTGTTTTCCTTCTTTAATAATAACAGTGCAGATGAATAAACACTAGTCTTCAATTTTATTGAACAAATTTTAGATAATTTTATTTTTATTTTGCTTTTATTTATATTATTTCAAACTCAGGCAGCTTATAACATTTAATATTGAACATAAACTTTAAAAATTATATGGTACTTGAAGGCAGTTAAAAACAGAAGTTAAAAGCAATTACTATATCAACTAATTTAAAAGCCTTACATAAATACAGAAGTTATTAATGCTTTCTATTTCACTTTTTTTCTTTTTTTTCTTTTGACACTAACTTGGAGAACAGTATACTATAATAGCTTACTCAAGATTGTAGGGATTCTTCTTAACTTTGTGTATACTGCTACATAGAAYCTCTTTTCCTCCTGATCACCATAAAGGCTATTTAAATTGTAAAGTGATGCTTTTAGAAAGTGTCATTTTCTGAGCCATGTTTTGCCATGTTAAAAATACTTTTTCAGAAGGGATTGCTTGTGCTGTAAGGACCTAAATGAAGCATACAGATTTTGGCACTTTTATTTAGGAGTTKTTTTGAGCTCAGCCAGCCTTCATCTCAATGTGACCACTTAGAACCAAATCAATGCACTGGCAAATTGCTAATAATAGATTACACTATAGCCATATGCACCTTAAAKAATTGCACCATTTGGATCTCACCTGTAAGATACATTTTGACTTGCTGGAAATGGGAACGAAAGACTAAATATTTTGATGCTAAGGATTTTCTGAAATGTTAAACAGAATTATTATACATTCAGATTTCACAGTGTTAACATCAAGAAAGGAAATTTTAACATATGAAGATTTTAAATGTTCACTTCAAAATTGAATCAGATATTAAATAGAAGATAATTATTGTTGGGCTAAAGGGTCTCATTGCTTTGGAGCTGGAATTCACTTTGCTCGAACTGAAGACATAGTGATTCTACGTCCCAGTGCATGGTCCAACTTGTGTATGTTAGTGAGGAGTAAAGCATGTAGCTGGTAACATTCTCAATTGCCAATAATCAAAAATTCAAATGTTTTTCCTTGTTAGCACTTCCACCAAGAGTGTTTCTCCAATTCATTTGTGCTCTGTGTTAAATCTCTTTAATTTTCTTCATCTCATGCAAGCTATCATGTAATCCCAATGTAACTGTATCTTGCAAATGACAAAAAAAGACTTGCCTATACTTCTGGTGATTTGTGCCAGGTTTTCAGGACAAAGAGAGACAAAATATTATTCTTTTTTTGCAGGCGACTTTGCAGATCTACAAGATTCTCAGTCTTGGGCTACTCTGAGTGTTAATACTGAACTTTGAACTCAATTTTGAGTTCAARTTTGGATGTAATATGGAGAATCTTAACAAATTAAAGGTGTGCAGAGATAGACCCCATAAGATCCATTTGGTAAAGCACTAAATCATAACTTATGGAGTTATTTTACTGTATTCTCTAGAAACATTTTAAATATGATTAGTAGCATGCTAAAACATGTTTTGTATAATAAAAATAAAGAAAGTCTCCTTTCCTTTCAACAGCATATCAAAAATAAATTTGCAKATTACCAACAAGAGTGATGCTATTCCTCACATTTGTTATTTCATTTTAGTAATAAAACTGGTGAAGGTTAATGGACCACTTTCAGAACATGAAGAGGATAATCAAAAAGAATTACAGATGAAGGTAGCTGTTTTGCAACACATTTGTACTGCTTTTTCTTGGTTTCCATTTTGCAGCAGGAGACTGATTATATTTTTACCCAGGAAATAAGGTTTTATGCATTAATTGAAACATGAGGTTTGGACTTCTTATCCTTTCAGATCTTTTTTTTTTTTTTTTGAGAGTCTTTGTTGTTACAGTAACTGATGATGATCCCCATTATGTAGTAGGATAATATTTTCCAATATAAAAAAACTTGCAATTTTTTGACAGAAACTACATCACACCCATTGATAACATCAAGMAGTTGAAATACATCAGGAAAAAACTATTGGCTTTTTTTGCCCTTTAAATTCCATTCACTGTCTTATATGTCAGCGTTTGAAAATTGTCATTATGTTTCACAGTAGATAGCCTTCAAAGAAAGAGGATATTCCTTATTTATCTGCATCACTCAATTCATAACAACAACAACCAAAAAGCACGTATAGAGAAAATCACACACCCTAGGAAGATGAAAGGTCAGTTCTGGTCAAGACTTGTGAATATCACCTGGAATAAGACAAAAAGGTATCTGAACTGTGGGATTAGTATAAACTCTACAGAGCTCGCAGTAACTCTTTGTACCTAGCATCGCTAACAATACGTTACCTGGTTTAATAAGACCAGGCAATGGTGAGAGCTGGATTTTCCGTGGTATGGCTTTGTTCCTCTGAAAAGACTCATTCCTGGTCCCTACCTGTCCACTCTATGACCTTTTTTTTGCATTATGATCTTGCTAAATTCCCTCAAAGATTTGTCCCTCAKTTGTACACTGCTCTTCTCATACCATTCTGAGTGACTATCAGTGAAATGTCTATATTCTGATCTGACAACTGAAGTATCAGACATCTGGAGGCCACAGGAATCCTTATATTTGGACCTTATTTCTTCTTCAGACCAAATTTAGGCGACCAAGAGCTTCCTAAACTTGTTGCAAACTAGCTGCATCCACATAGATTAATCTGGAACGTGAAACAGCAAAGATGAATCCTCAGAGCACCATTTCAATCAAATTGTCTTTAAACAACTTCATCAACATGCGTGTAAGGCAATACTGCCATATAGTCCACAGCTTTTGGAAACTGACCTGTTTAATTCTTAAGGAATTCAATTATCTCTGTGTGATTCCAGGCAGGCTAGCACTTTATGGAAAGGGAAGGTTTTGCCAGCTATGCTGAGTGTCTTATCTGCAAAATATAGATATCGCTTACCAGTAAGTGTGAACCACAGTGGGGGCATACTTGACTCCCTCAGATAAAACTCCCTCATAAAATAAAGCTATATTATGATGAATTTATACAAAGGGACAAATACAAATAATTCTTCTCCTCCCCTTCCCTCCCCTTCCCTTCCCTCCCCTTCCCTTCCCTTCCCTTCCTTTTCGTCAGGACATGAAAATAAGGATCTTATGAGAAAGTCTACCTTAGAAATTAAGATTTGAAAAATTTGACCTTAATTTGTATCTGTCTTCCATGGAATTTATATCACACAGTAGCTTCTGGCTATGTTTAATCTTTTTAAGTAAGTGCTTCTAGTTAAAAATCTAATGAGATTATGATAGTTTTGAATCATTATATAAAGCTATCTTTATCTAACAGTGGGAAATTTCAAAGGTCATTCTCATTCCTTTTATATCATTATGCTGAACTGATAGTAACAAACATCAGATGCTTATTTTTTGATTGTGTAACAGAACTATGGCATTCGAAATTTTTATACAATTATTCTGAATTTACTTGTACCCTGAAACCTACAKTTTTTTTGCTAAACTTTAGAGTGAGTTTGAAACACGTTGCATCGTTCTTTTTAAATAATAATATGAGGAAGTGGCATAGCCATAATTCATTCTGAAGGTAACAATTAGAAAAAAAAAAAATGTGGGTATGACAAGGAGTGGGCAATGACAAGGACTATACCACAGAGCAGGTTGTCAGAGAGCAACATAGGGATGGAGCATAAGGTCATCCATCACATGACAGAAAAGACATCCAGTCTAACTTAAGGTACCTTTACAGAATGTCTTTGCTTTGGTGTTTTCAACTGTTTGTCTCTTTCTACAGTTCTACTCCAGACCACATGAACGTAAGGATGAAAATCTAGGCCTTAAGACTCCCTCATGATAATGTTGTTTATCCCTATCTTCTTCTTTTCCTCTCACCTTGTATTTCATCAAATCATGTCTAATTATGGCTAGATTCCTTGGTATTTAGCTATTATTAAATGCAGTAATGAAAGAAACCATAGAGATACTTAATTATCTTCACAGCAAGTGTCCAATGGAGAAACRTCACTCTAACCTTTTCCTCTGTGATAATTACTGTCAGGTATAATTGCTGCTAATATAATTATTCAATGATTGCAAACTGTGGTCTAAAGGTTCTTTCTGTTAAGAAAAACAAAACATAACAAAATAAAAAAAAGCAGGTTCTTTCCATAAGTCTACAGGAAAGCTGTTACTCATTTCTAAACAAACACAAACTCATCAATAAAAATACTGTGTTACTCCATGAAGAATAAATAACACTAAATTGTACCCCTTTATATTGCAAAATAATAATAGATATGCCCTGATTGGATTGCATATACTGTTTAATAATGTATATCTTTATTCAGTTTAAAAATTACAAAGATAGGAACACAGACTGTTGTCATCTCTGCTATATAGTATATTCACATAAAAAGAAGAGGTTTGGTTATACTTGTTTAGATTGTATAGAGATTGCAAAAAGTAAGGAATGTGTCATGAGCTGGGGAAAAGGTCTTAATAAAAGGGAATGCCTGATATCCTTGTGTTTCCCATGACAGGTAAGCCAGATATATTCATAGCTATAAAGAAACATCTTATTTCTCCAAAAATAAAAGCTAAGTCCACCATAGCCCCAAGGACTCTTCAGAAAGTCTATCTTCAAGAATCTTCAGAAAACCTAAATAGGTTTTCTTTGTCTGTTTTCACAGAGTAGGGTGCAGGCGCTAGCAACCTAAACCAATCTCAAGAACACTAATAGCATTAGTATTAACAATTTTCTAGTTCATTAACTGTATGAATTAAACATATTGTTAACAAAATAAAAATGAATAGTGCAACTGTTACAGTGCTGACATCTGCTATTCACTATCTCATGAAATGTAATTATATTTTTTTTCTTTGAGAAGTGGACCGTCTGACCTGAGTCCATTCTACTGTAGGAACTCAATGAGTACATTGACCTTCCTGCAGTGGACAGTCCAGAAGTAGAAAGGTGTGTGGGGATATTATCTGGCTGTGAGACAAGTTCTTCCTATGCAAGTCAATCAAGAAGGAAGCTGTTAATGATAGTGACATAACTTTCCATATTTTAGTCTTGGTGTTGAACACTAAACTCCAACAAAATGCTTGAATAGAGCCCTATTCATCATATAGACACATTCCGAGTTTTTAAGGGGAGATACAAACTTTTCTTTACACTTATTTTTGAGATTCTGTGTGTCAAGGGGCACAATGTGCCTGTTACTTCTTTAATTTTCAGATGTTAAAGTTTTTCTTGTAAAACAGATAAAATTTAAAAGGAAAAAGGGATAGAACCCAGGAGGGTTATGTTTTCAGTGGATTTCCATGGCCAGGAGTTCATTCTGATTTGAATTCCCCAGAAACAACTTCACAGGCTCCATGGGGCTCTGGCGATAACTGAGATCAAGTGCAGACATTTTTTGAAGATATGTAATCAAAACAATAATCTTATTACTTTATTTGATTTGGCAATAACCTTTTAAAATACAGTACTTCCAAGAAAGAACCCTGACAGTGCTCCTCTTTAGTCTCCAGACYATAGAAGAAGATCAGGAAATATAAACACCTGCAGAAACTTTTCGGTGCTTTCCCAGAGCTAAACTTCTAGTATCCATTTGTCTATTTTTTCTTTTAATATCATTAATGCTGCAAGAATTAGAATGTACAAAAAATGATTTAATAAATATTGTAAAGGAGATTGACAATCTTTTCTGATAAAGACCTGTTAAAAACAAGCAGACATACCTATGAATAATTAATTGAATATTGACAGAAGAAAATAATAAAATCTAAAGTGTAATAGGAAGCAATTTTTAAAGCAGTCACGTGTTAAATGTATAACAAATTGTTGAGAGCTTTGTTGAAGAATGGCTCGAGCAGAARGGCCATGGTCAGCTAAACCTGCTCGAGATACCAAAGTAGGTTAAGGACAGAATGTCCTTGGCGAGGGGGTGGGCGCACAAGTACACAGTAACAAGATAAGAAAMACARTGACAAGATAATGGAACCAGGAAGCTGTATTTGCTTGCTAATGGCAAACAAACCCAGGGCCTGAGCCAAAGCATGTAGGCAGGATGCTTCAACATCTAGCTCAATAGCCAATAAGGAGCTCCGTTTTGCAATATGCAATGAAGCTCATTATAGAGGGTATATAAGCTGCTGTARTGTTCAATAAAGTTGACACTTGCTGATGATCAAATGATGTCCGAGTCTCCCTTCGCCGACAACAAATCACATTTTTATCTGCGATCTCAAAAAATAAAACTTTTACTCATATCATACACAACTACAAAATGAAGAACATATGACAGCATATGAACATATGAAGCATATGAAGAACATATGAACATATGAAGCATATGAAGAACATATGAAATGCAGACGGTGAGATATATAAGAAGGTTCATTGGTATATTCCAGTCCTCCAAACGGTCATTTCTGTGTTCAATTTAGTGTTACTATGATGGTTCAAGGCACTCAGTAAAAAATCATTAGGTAAGCTAAATATTGAGACACTTCAACATGTCAAAAATTACAAACTTTATTGAAATGATAAAGAAAAAGAATATTACAAAGGAGCAACCCCTCTAATGTATTATTTCCCAATTGCTTTTGATGAAAGGACTGACTAATCCTAAATCAAAATAAGAATGCCCTATGCTATAAGGTGGCTTTTATCTATAAGCAAACCTTCAATATTCATTAGGTAATTTTATTTTCCTATAATTTGTTCTTTAGTGGAATATATAGTTAATAGTATCTCAGCAACATCATGARTATGGAAAAGCCTAATTTAGACACATACCCTTTTATGACCTGAAAGTTTCTTTGGTGATTGTCATGTAATATGGCCCCAAACTGCCTTCTGCATTCYTCCCCAGATTTAACTGTTAATCAGAAGGTAGGTAAACCACAGTTTKATTTCATTGCTCTTCAAACATGTATGTTTTATATCTGTATGCAAATACAGAAATATATTTTACAGTGCTGGAAGTAATTGGTATTGGGTRGACTAGGCAAGTACTGCATGCAACCTTTTTATCTTTATCAAAATTAATAATTCTGTAAACTAACTCATGAAGCRAACTGAACAATCAGGTTGCATGATGATAATAACAATAATAAWAATAATAATAAATTAACATTTCTTATTTGTGTAATAATTTTCATCTAATTTACAGTGACTGAGTAATGCAAGTTTTATAAGTTGATTCCCAGAGCTGAGAATATGAAAGTGCCTTGACCAGAAACAAACTGAAGTCTTCTGGAACTTTCTCAAAATTGTCCTTAAAAAAAAAAAGAAAAAAAGAAAGAAAAAAAGAAAAAACCCCTATTTATTCATTTATTTAGGTTTTTTTGTTGTTGCAAACATTGTTTTCACTAGCACTAGGCTAGATCAAACATCAAAGCATGTTTTACTTTTCTTGGATTCCATATGTGAAATGACTATTACTCTTTGAAGTTTGAAAGGGAACCTTCATTCTTTGCACATTATTTAGTAATGCAAACTCTTTGAGCATTCATCCTGCTGAGAAGCAAAGATTTCTAGTAAGAGCTAATATAACTACCTATTTTTATTCATCTATCTGACCAGATAAATTCTAAACATACATTTTAATAGAGCTTAATGAGCTTTCTCACTGCTTACAGGCTCTGGCAATGCCATGGTAATTAGCACTGAGGCGTTATTCACTCTTGTCTTAATAAAGATTTCATTTTAGCCTTTGTAAGAGGTCCTGCTATTTTTTTGCTTCATTGCTTTGCTTTATTGAACATTATACGACATGGTAAGCAATTAAGTATAATTGTGGAAGAAATTAAACCACAAAAAAGTACATTAATGGTCAGACTTAAACCTATAAAAGAAGTGAAATTGAAGTTAAGGTTGGAACCATACTTACCTTTAACTCATTGTGCCTGTGAACTACAGCTTGTATGGTATTCAAGTCCATTTATTCTTTTCATCTCACCAGCTGTACAAAATGAGAGGAATAAAGYCAATGTTTCCTATATAATTCAGCATTTAATTTCATCATTAGTCTTTCAGGAGTTCAGGAGCTTACTAATAATAGTTTCATCTTTGTAAAGACAATGTTAAAAGTGTACATGGCCACTACATAAAATACAAATACACCTAAATATGTCCAGTTTAATCAAACACTCAAATCTTTTCAAAACTATGTTTTTATATTGGTAAAAATAAATCAAAGCTACCTAATCACAAAGACATGTTTTTTAATGTGCATATGTGGTGTCACAAAAAGGCATCCCGATGTGCCCCTTACAAGTATGTCTTTCTGAAGTGTTCTTTAAATTTTACACAGAAAAAATCTTTYAAGCAATGTATTTATTACTAATTATTTTCTGCGCATTCCCAAAAGAATGACTTTTCAAGCAGTTGTGCTGGTTTACACCATGAAAGATCTCTTCCACCACAGGAAGCCTGGAAGAGAGAAAACATTAAAAAAATACATCTTGTTCTAAACTAACTCACTTTTAAAATAAAAAAAAGAAAAGAGAGAGAGACAAAACATAAAAAAAGACGGTTCATAAACTTCAAGTTTCAAACATTTTTCATTTAAAGTACAACTTTATAGGCAAATTTATAGGCAAATTGTATTACACAGACATGCTATGACAGATTCTTCATACTCCTAACTACAACATAATATTTTAAAATATACTGTTAATGCATCTGTCTAAGGTGAATCTTTACTCTTATTTGAAAGTAATTTAACAGAAAAGAAATAAGGTTTATGTGAAGTGGTGATTTAACGGAATAAATAAATGTTGTTTTATTTACCCGTGAATTTGATTTAATTCTAAGACAGGTAAATATTAGCTTAACTATTCTGACATAAAACAAGAACTAAAGAAAAAAAAAAAAGGAATCATCAATTCATTCATAACTGAAAAAAACTATGAGCATGAAGATATCTAGTATAAAAAAGCCAAAAGGATAAATAAACCACCTCAACAAAATGATCAACTGAATATGTCTCTCCCTCAAATTGCTCAGTTAATCGTAAAGGAAGGGGCAATTTCTCATTTTTTCAATTCCAATTACATTCTTTTGAAATCAGTAAATAAACAAAAATATACATATTAGATAATGTAAGCAATGTCTTCTGAAAAGATTACACTGTCATGTACTAGTTCAGTCAGTGACCTCAATGCCAGGCATGATAGGTAGGAATCTATATAAAAAAACCACAAAGGCAGGGACTAGAAAATCTTTTACAACTTTTGCCAACAAATGAGTAAGCTTAGTTTCCCTAATAATAATGGTCAGGTTATTGTGAGAGTCAATAGYATGTTAAAGTCCCTCTCAAAAGATATATTGCATTCTCAAGATGTTTTACAAGCTATTATGCAATAAATAAATKAAAAGTAGCAGGATGTGTTGGCACAGGTATAGGTCTAGATACAGGTGGCAGGGCACAGATGTTTAATTTTTTTCTTGTTTGATCTAGATAGCATAACATAAATCTATGACATCAAAATCTCTAAGATGTTACTGATGTTTCCTTCATAGTCAAGGAGAGGAAAGTATCTCCAAACAGAAATTTAAACCTATATAAAATTTGAGCTGAACATGTTTAGATTATTAATAGCATGTATGTGCACTGTATCAGATAAAAATTGGTAAGAGTGAAAAAGTGTTAAGTATGGTCAATCCCTTCCCAGATTTTTCTGGGAATTTATGTGGAGAAAATTTTCTTTAATGAYTAACATATTGAAATTATTAGGCCTTGTCTCTATCTCGCCTTTCTTCCTTTGGTATATTACAATCTTAGTGTTTAGTCTTAGTTTCCTTATACACTAAAATCACAGAATAGCAGTATAACTTATGCTGAAAAAGACCTCTAGAGGTTATCTAGTCCCACCTCCTACACAAAGCAGGTATAACTTCAGTTAGATCAGTTTTTGCAGGGCCTTGATGAGCGAAGTTTTGAAATTCTCCAAGGAGCCATTGTTGCTGGAGAACCTCTTAAATAGTATTTGACAACCATTGATTTTGACTTTTTCTTGAAGAGTAGATGATTGTTTGTTTTTTGTTTCTATTTTGTGCTGACAGAAATATCCTGGTGAGAACTTGAAACTGCTGCTTCTACGCACTTCTACGCAGTCTCACTGTTTTCCCCTAATCTTCTCCATAGCTCTTCTTTAGATAATGAAAGATGACAGTGATTTCCCCCTAGATCTTCCCCAGGCTCAACATATTCAACATTTAGCTTTTTCTTGAGTGCTGCAGCCTTTAGTGTCCCACCGCAAGTCTTCTGAAGGACTCAAAGCTGGACACTTTCAGATGTGATTTCACAAGTACCAAGCAGAAGGGAATTATCATGTCAGCGCTGCTCTTGCTAACACAGTTTAATGTGCATTTACGTTCCCTCATCTTCATTCACTGTGGACTCATGTTGAATTCATTTTGATTGAGTGCTGAGTGCTGTTATGTAGCTACCATACAACACAGCGGTAGGGATTCCTAGGTACCATTTACTGATCTGTGCCCCTCCTGTGAAAGAAGAGCAATAGTATTTCATTTCTCCAACTGTTTTTCCTCCTTATCTAGCTCAAAAGAGATTAAAAGTCTGTGTGTTATTTAGTAATTTTTGTTTAGAAGAGTGGGATATTGATTTGAGCCAAATTCCGATTTGTATGCAATTGTGTATTCCACTTGAGCCTTAGCATGTCAGAGATTCTTTTCTAGCAATTACARGGTATTAAAAGACCCAAATCAATCAGTCAAATGAATGAATAGAAATAAAAACACAGAGACCAAAATCTAGACTGATTCTKCCCTGTAAATATTAAGACTGGGGAAAAAAAGGGAGAAAATCACTTTAGAGAAATAAAGCTTAAATATACCAACAACCCAAAAAATATCCCAAACCATCTTGTTTGTGGGAATATCTTCTTACTGAGACTTGCTTCTCATCCTATACTTTGTGGATTGCCACACTAATACTCATCAAAGTATACGGTGAACCTGTTTACTGCATATTGAAAAATAAACCTGGAAATTTTTGTTTATTTGCTTGTTTGTTTTTCTCTTTCTTCTTTTCTTTATTCCTTGCCTCCTTTCTTTCTATCATTTCCTTCCCTCCTTCCTTCCCTCCTTCCTTCCTTCCCTCCTTCCCTCCTTCCTTCCTTCCTTCCTTCCTTCCTTCCTTCCTTCCTTCCTTCCTTCCTTCCTTCCTTCCTTCCTTCCTTCCTTCCTTCCTTCCTTCCTTCC